>VRLP01001903.1:0-107437 GCA_009660295.1 Lophius piscatorius
ATACAGATTTAAAGATGGCAGCCACTCCCCCGCCTTTGTTACCAGTTCGACACTTGTTCATAAAACTGAAATTTGTTGGTGCTGCCTCATTTAGAATAGCACAACAGCTACATTCAGTCAGCCATGTTTCACTAAGAAGTAAAAAATCTAGATCATAGGTCATAATGACGTCATTAACTAACAGTGATTTGTTGACTAGTGATCTGATATTGAGTAGAGCTAATCTTGTGGAGATAGCAGGAGACACTGGTATATTACGAGGCTGACATGCTATACTTAATAAATTGGCAGATTTACCCTTTTTGTTTCTCACCAGTTTAACCATTCTTCTGTTACCTGTCATCACAGGGATTGAGAAGGCTACCTGAACTCCATAGGGTCCTGACTTTTCCTGGGGGAGAACATTATTGGTATCTGTATTGCAGCCTGGACCCGGCACATATCAGTCCGACTCACAGATTATCAGAGGAGGTGGGGGGGGTCTGTGACGTTTGGGTGATGGTGGGATGGGAGGGGCTGGACGAGGAGGGGAATTTAGGGGAGAAAAATTTGCCACATTTGTATTGAAATGTTGATACATATCAGTCTAAATGAAGTTTGATGTAATGTAATTTTTACAATCAAGTGTTATAGTTCTGACACCAGGGGGATCTAGAGTTTTCCGGACATTTTTTCTCAACTGTTGGTCTGCTTGAACTTATTAATCGACTCGAGGAGATCTATCATATTTTATTCGTATTTTAATCTAATAGTTCATTTACTCAATTTAGGGAACGTTGTACAGTAAGCAGCGGGATTGTGTTTACAAGGGGATTGACCCTTGGAGAAGAGAGCGTAGGTCTAGTTGGCTATTGTTTGCATCTTACATCTGGAAACAACATGGAGGATCATGATCATCACTATCTGTAAACAGACTTTTTCCTGCTTCATATTCTCCTAGTTATAGCCCTGAAAAGTTTGGGTTATTATGGCATCGTCATCACCGCTGCTGCATCCTTCGTGTTAACATGATGACTTCAAATCTATTTCATTTTCAAATTTTATACCCACATAGACCTTAGTGCAAAGAAGAACTGGATTGAAGTTGGGAAACGGCGGTCGTATAAATCTGGGAACAGGGAGCGCTCCAAAAGTTTCAGCCATTTTTTCCGCGGCATTGGTCCGATTTAGTCCAAATTAGTGCAGATGAATGAACTCGAGGAGATCTATCTTGTATGCATTGTGTTTTATTAGAATAATTCATATTTTACTGACTAGAGGTAGCTTTGTTATGAAAAAGAAACAGTTTTCCAGACATATCTTTCTAACGATGTTCCAATTTTGTGCATATAAATTGGCACAAGGAGATCTATCTTGTTTAAATCCAGTTTTTTCCTAATAGTTCATGTTTTATTCACTTCTTGGAGCTTTTTTGGAGTTCAATCAGGGGGATTGGGGATTTTTCGGGGTTCATCCCTGAGTCCTAGTTTCTAATCCAATCTAATTTATCCATGGGCTTGATGGTGCCGGTGGGTCCCTTACCAGAACACAGACCTAAAAGATGCTTAAATTCACTGTTAAGCCTTGGAGATCTGAAAACTCAGGTGGTTGATGTTAGTGCGCAGAACTATTACTAACTCCTCTCACATTACAGGCAGTACTATCTTAAGAAAAAGCAAGGCAACTTTATTTATAGAGCATTTTTCCGTAACGGGGCAATTTAAAGTTCTTTACACAAACAATCAAGAACATTGCGACAAGGCGCAAAAGAACATTAAGACACAGTTAAAAACAGTTATAAAACATTTAGAAGGATTAAAAAAAGGACAAACACGCTTAAAATCCTTTTTCCTATACAGTACTGTATAGAAAAGCCCGACATAAAAATGATTTTAACATTTAGAAATTTAATAAAGGGTAGCAGCAAATAAGAAAGTTTTAAGCTTTGATTTATGAGAACAGATTTGGAGCGGTCCTGCAGTTTTTCTGGCAGCTTGTTCCGAATAAATGCTGCATAAAAATTGAATGCTGCTTACAATGTTTAGTTCTGGCTCTGGGGACACCGAGCAGACCTGATCCAGATGACCTGAGCGGTCGGGATGGTCCATAACATAGCAGAAGATTGGAGATGTATTTTGGTTCTTCTGAAATCTATTCTCTGAGAGACATGAAGCCAGAGTAAAGACCGCAGAACAGGACTGATATGATCCCCTTTCTTGGTCTTAGTGAGGACTCTATACGAAAAGTAACTTTAACTTTTTATGACAAATCTATCACTTGACATCATGGAACCACTGACCTCTTGAACATAATTACACTGAGAAACCAACTAACATTAAAAGGAGATTTTAACATAAACCTTCTCTTTGGGGTTTTCAGACTGACTGGCGTTCTCCACTCAGAGAAATCCAAGAATATGAAAAATGTCAGATGGTTCTGTTTTTTCCTCTGAACGGGCAGACTTACCTTTCACTTGAGGTTTTTTTTCTCTTTTTGGCCTACAGTGACTGAAAGGGGCAGCACTCCTCTCCAGTCACTGCTCCAGTCTTAATCATCATGTCTCCTGCAGCTTCACAGAGGCATTGGGCTGCCGAGGCAGGCAGTGATTGGATGTCACCTTTCGGGGTGTTCTGCAGTCTTCTCTGAAACATCTCAGGCATAGATGACTTCTCACAATGTGGAAATCAAGATGTATGCAGCGGCTTACAGCCAGTAAAATATCAATTTTAGCGTTCAGTAGGGGAACCCTTATTCCCACAACATTATTCCTGCAAGCATTCAAATAAAAGAGAAATGTTCGTCCATGTTAATTACGGAATGCTGTTTGAGATGCCAGCAAAGCCCAAATAAGAACTTGTCTCGGCTCCACATCTGCAGCTGACCCCATGGGCCATGAAATGAAAATGTGGACTCAATCAGTCAAAACCTGTCCTTTCATTCCAAGTTATTATTCTCTTCGACGACTCTTCAGCTCTCATTTGCAGCAGTGCTTTCTTTTTTGGGTCGAGCTATAAGACTAGGACCTCTTTGATTATTCCTCTAGAAAATAACAGCATGGTCGTTAATCCGTTACCAGACCAAGATTAACTCGACTGCTGCCTCAAACTCTGCCTTTTGTTTATTTGTCTATTTCACACATGCCCCCTTCTGCTTATCTCCTCGCCATTTGTTTTGTTCAAAGTAATTCAGGGTGCATTGGAGCGCGGTTGTGTTTCTGAGAAGGGCTGTTTGAGCACAGATAAGCGTATCAGTGGGGCATCCTCAACGGCAAGGCTGGAATCTAAGACCATTATAGACCCCTATGTTATGCATACGGTGAGGAGGGCTGTAGAGTAAACCTGGAGGTTATGATTGGATGTCGTACCATTTGCTGTCCTTCCACTTGGGGTGTCGACAGCCTGGACACAAAGTTTTCTAGGCTCCACTTTTCCTTCTATGTTTTGAAGGATTAACGAACCGTTTCCATCCTCATAAGTTGAGCTTAATTATGGGTTTGTTAAATTATGTTAGTGTTTCATGACTGAAGCAGTATATAAAAAGTATTGAAAAGAGTGGAAGATCTCTATAACGTTAATTTTTTGGTCGATACATTTATTTTATTGGGTAATGGAGAATAAACACATCTTAGCACTATCAATGTCCATGTAAGTTTTAGCAATGATACTAGACTTAATGATTCAACAGAATTACATTTTTGTACCTAACAGTGACTGATATGGGAATTAAGTAATACATTTACTTTCTATTAAAGAAAACTGACACTTTAACTTCAAGTGCACGATAATAATGTAATTTCAAATTAATTGCAAAGAACTCTTTACCATCGTACGATAGCAGCAATTTTACAAAGCAGGCATACGCTGTTGTCCCCATGAGCAAGGGTCTGGCCCTGAAAAGCCGCCCAAACCCCTGCATTGTACAAGCAACTCCCCTGATTCCTCCTTCCTCAAATTAAATGTGAAGTTATGTCCAAAAAAAACGTTTTTAAAAGAAAAAAAATAGGAAAAAAGTTCCCTAGTTAGAATAACAAGAACTATTAGAGTAAGATATAACAAAAACAAGATAGTTCTCCCCAAGTCGTTTCATATGCATCAAATTTGGACTAAATCAGATCAACGGTTGAGAAATTATGGTCTGAAAATTGGAAATAAAGTTCCTCCTTTTTTTCAGAAATATACAACTGACCTTTCCATAAATCAATCCAGTTCTTCCTCACATGTAGGTCTTAGTGGGTAGAACATTTTAAAATACATGAAAGCGTTTTTGACTCACAGGGTTAAAACGGAGGCTATGCCGGCGCCGACACGGTGCTGAGGATTCCATTCCTCGACTTTTCGGGGATAGTAAGTTTTTTCCAAATGAATCAATCATGTCTACTGTGTTTGGCCAAAGTACACAAAAACATCCTCATAAGATTTAACCTGTACAAAAGTATCTGATTTGAGGTATTACTCCAGATCTGGTGACCCAGAACGTTTAAATTTGTAGCGCTCATGGGAAAATGTGCAACTGTTCTACGACAAATAATAATTCTACACACTGGAAACTCAAATTGCAGCTGAAACTGTGCTGATTCAGGCAGATGTCACATTTGATGTGATCTTTACATGTCACTGAGCTCGATTCTGGAGCTCTCGCCCAGTAACTGGAAAACCTGTCAAAATCATAATGATATCAAATTCTAGTGGCAGGATTTTACAATCAAGGAGGAAGGCCAATGTGCTGAACGCATAGACACGAGAGATTCTATCTCAATTTGTTTTCCTTTTTTTCCTATTTTTTTTTTTTCAAAATGATTCCAACCCAATAGAGCCCCTTGTAAATTGAGACTCAACACACACTGAGCACGCCAGTTTTGTTGCAATTTTTGCAACAAAACTGGCGTGCCAATCCCCGAATAGCTATGGTTAAGCTCAAAATCAAAAGAACCCAAAAGCAAACACATAAAAAGTGGTTAGAACAAAAAATAAAGCTCTGATGTAGTAAACAGGCAAACTAAACTTAAGCCAGAGGCGAAAAAGTGATATGACTCCAAAAAAAACGTCAAAACAGATGAAAATGCCAAATTATGATCCAGGAGAGAACCAAAAACTTGCAATTTTTGGTTCTCTCCTGGCGTTTTCCTTAGGAGACAATCAAGCAGACAAAACGGACAAACTGACTAATGTAATCAGGGAGACACTGACTTATATACAAGAAGTAACGAGGACAATAGAGAACAGATGAAGGCTGAGGCATGGTTAGAACATTCAACTATCAGGGAGGAGCCAATAGAAGGCAGGACTCATGCACACACACACACAAACAAGTGAGGAAACAGTTGAACACAGAGAAACTAAATCAAAAAGAGGTCAGGTGAAAAAAACACATTTCTCAATCTTCAAAATGAAACAGAAAACACAACCTATAACCGCCAATAATAGTCTTACTACAAACTAAACATGGGAACAAGAACAGAACCATAACCGGTTTGTGGTCTATCATTGGTGTCTAGTTTCACTAAAGAATGCAGAGAAAGTGACTCTATCCCTCTATCCTCTTAACCTTTCATCCTTTTATCCTCATATTTTGACATCAAAGGCCAATTGCACAGAACTTGTTATACATTTCTTGATCCCCACCTTCTTATCCTTTGCTCTGAAGATGGCAAAAAGCCGAAACATGTGCAGGTTTGGGAAATAAAGACCCAACAAATTGGAGAAACAGAGTAGTCAACTTGCATTGTATGTTTTTTTCCCTTTTTTCTTTTTATGTCCAAAAAATGTGTGTCTCCCTTCTTACTGCCTTTTTAACGCAATGATTAAAATGTCTGTTGAAGAGTTCTACCCATAACATTCCTTCATTCCCTTCAAATGGAGGATCAACTCCTTGGCATTGCTTGTAGATTACTTTGCCTTGCTGGTGCAGGGAAAATGAGGAACAGTAGAATATAGCATGGAAAACACCGGCAATGTTATTAGCAATGTTTTTAGTGATGATGGATGGAAAAAAATTGACAAGCAACGATCTGGAATCGGAATGTTTGTCATGGCATTGCACAATGGAATGGGTGAAAATGAGTGCCTGTATGTATAAAATAAATACTAATGCACCATCCGGTTCCCGTTTTAAAATGTTTCTTTTTAAATGCTCCCTAGTTTTACCTTTTAATAGTTTTTTATAGCATTTTACATCTCTTATTTTCCTCTTTTTATTATATGATTTTATTATACTATTGGCTTTTTATAAACTTTATTTCTAAATTATGTTTTAGCATGTTTTTACCTTCACAAATGTTTTTTATTTTTATCTTAATTTAAACAATATGTAAAGCACTTTAGGTTGTGTACTCTTTGTATGAAATGTGCTAAACAAATTGTTATTATTATTATTTTTTGTTATAATTCTTATTATTATTAATAACTGAATGTCCCTACCAAATATTACTGTATTTTAGTCTTACTTAAAATATTCAAGCACAACAAAGACGGTAAAATGACGATAATAACTTGCGATCACAATGATAAAAGTAGCAGAAGCATCAGTCAGCAGTCGGTCCAACCGTGATCCGCGGGAACCTGCGAGATATTCTGAGAGTCAGTCACACGTATCCACATAATCTCACGAGCGTGACGCCTAAATGAGCTTCCTGCGACTCCTCTCAAAGGAGCGTGTGGTGATAACGAGTCCACATCAGGCACCAGTCATGTAACTCATCCCAGTGCAGACCAGAGGTTTGCTCTCATTCATGTGAAAAATGGCTTCATCAGCGCACAGTCTTAACTTTTTCTTTGTGACCTCCATCCACTCCCCCAACTCCTTCACAGACACGTCCCATCAGCTGCCCTCCACACCACAGAGAAACAAGGAGTGAGGAGACACTCGCTATAAAAGGTAGGATTATGGCGCTGAGGATGTTTATTGGCCCTTTGAACATTTGTCGTATGTTTTCAGCATTCGTCTGAGGAGATATTTCCTGATCTCAATTACGCCTGTTGAAATAATGCCTATAATAAATAGTCTGGCTCCAAATGGAGATCGGAGTTCACAGAAAAAAAGCTTGAAGGCATGATATCATCCTAAGTTTACATACCAGTTTCCTTTAGTCGTGTTTTTTTCCCAGTACCGATCAATGAAACCGCAGGTGTGAGGAATCCACGTTCCCAAGAACTACCTCGCCGCCCCAGGGTTGACCTGTTGTGGTGAACCTGTGATCGTTAAAGTCCTCAATTGGTTGATCTGCACATAGAGACCTGAGGGATTTTTTCTTAAAGTCAATATTTCAATTCTTCAATAAAAAAAAAAAGAAACTGTCAATATTCAGTACAAAACCAACGTGTCACAAATAATTCACTCCTTGTTGAGTTGTAGTGCGCGCCTCCGAAATATATCATTTTGTTATCATGTGGGTCTTTTTTTTGGTCTTTTCTTCTCTTCTCTTCTTTTAGTCTTTTATTATGCTATAGGTTTGGTCCCATGTTTCTAAGTTTCATGTCTTTTTTTGGGCTTTGAGCCGTCAAAGTTCTTCAAAGCCAGCCATCATAGGCATCACACAAATATGCAATAAAAACAAGCAGCAAACTAAATTCTTCTCCAAATCTCATTTCTGGTAACATGAAAAAAAAAATGTAATTATTGTATACAGAAAAAAAACACACAAACAGTTTATTTGTCAGAGATGAATTTGAGACATTAATTTGAGGAGTTCAATCACGGGGATTGCTTGTACAATGCAGAAGATTGGGAGCTTTTCAGGGATACACCCTTGCTTGGGACTAGTTTTCATCTTTGTTGACACTATTATGCAGTAATTCACCTCATTGGTTATTGCAATATGCCACCCCTAAGACCAATGCAGATAAATTCAATGAGTGATTTTAAGAGGATTTGGAAGTGACTGTTGCTGCCATTCCCAGAACCAATTAACTCAACATTCTTGGTGACTTCAATGCTAGACTGCAAACATGGGAGAACATGCTAGGATTATGCAACATGGGAGGGAGAAGTCTGAAATTACCAGCCTGGTCTCTAGCCTACCCAACTGCACCCAAAGATGATGGATGCACCTTTTCTAGAAGCTTTGGCTTCTTCCAGATCTCATCATGGTTAGGCAAACATCTAATTTCTAGAGGACTACATTTCCCTCTGGAGGTTTTTCAGGCATGTCCAACTGGGAGAAGACCCGAGGGTAAACCAAGAATTCGCTGGAAGATCTATATCACATCTTGCCTGGGAACACCTTGTGTTGAGGGTGAGCTGGGGAGTGTTGCAGGGGAGAGGAACATCTGGAACGCCCTTTTATTAGCCTGCTTCAACTGCGACCCAACCCAAAATCCCCCCCAAAAATCTATGGATCCTTCTGTTATAACCTCTGTGCTCTATGTCTACGAAACATGGTCATTGAACAGCTGACACTCCAAGCACCTCTACTCTGTCCACATGAGAGGCATGAGAAAGCTACTGATCCAATCAGCAGAGTGTCCTTACAGCACTCCAGCACTCACACAGCTGTGTTTGCCAGGACATGTGTCCAATACAGGCGGTAAACCAAAATGCACCACCAAAACTGCTAGCCGAAACACGACTAGCATAGGGACATTTTGTACGCCTCCTTACAGTCTTTGACATCAATTATGTCTCGGGGGAAGACATAAAAATGTTGCGCCATTCTCAGTTGGCAGGTTACCAAGTTAGATGCATATAGGAGCAGAGAACCATAGAGGTGATTCACTCTGCTTTTCCACCGCTGTCATAAGCCTGGCTCAAACTGTCCTAAGCCTGGCTCAAACATGACAACCTCATGTTCAGATTTTAGAGCTGAGACAGTTTAGAGCAAGGATTGGATATTTTCACACATACAACACCCAGTGATGGGGTTAGGGTAATTCAAGGTCATCTTTGGCTACAAGGGACAAACATCATACCTTGTTTTGTTCAGTTATTTTTTCCTACAATCAATTTCTGCTACATAAATTCCATGATTGCAAAAATGACAGCCTTTTATCGTGCTCCTGTGTTTGTCAGAAACACACCTTGCTGATTTTTAGTTTTCCTTTCACTGACCTTTGTGTCTCTGTGTCCTTTCATTTACTTGTTTCATTTGTCATTTGGGAGATTTCACTGAACCAATTGGGCATGTTGGAGGTTATGGACATGTTGGAGGAGGCATGTTGGAGGTGGAGCGTCGTCCTCTCAACCAAGTATTCTACAGCATTCAGTAAAAACTCATTGAAAATGCACTGGTTTGTTCCCAGAGGGTCTCGGGACAGTCAGCTATGAGAAGTTAATAATAATATAATAATAATAATTTATACTCTTTCTAGGAGTTGCTGTAGCTCTAACAATTTTTCTGCTGATTCGGGTGCTTTTTCACAATAATTGCTCGGGTCAGAGTTTCATCTTAAACTTGAAATGGTACCATAATTAAATGAGTAGCAGGTGTGTCATGCGCGTACAAAGCTGTAACAGCAGCTCCCATTACAGCTACAATGAAAATGACGCTGTTGATTAAAAACTTAATACGTTAACTCTGTCTGTGGGGACCTGAAAATGCCAACATGATGCAGATGCAGGTACAAGTAATTAAAAAGTTTTCATAATTGACCCAAAGTGACAGAGAAAAGTATTCAGGCAAGACTTTATTTTGACAAGTATCGCCGTAAATTTCAGTCCCTTAATCTCACCATCCGACAGAGGATTGTTGCTGTGAGTCAGCTGACTTTACCTCTCACACAGTGAGAGGGAATAAAAGGAAAGGGAAAGATGTGCTACCTGGGGGGAAAGCCAGTCTGAGCTCCAGATAACAAGAATGATATGAAAGCTAAAGACTATTTTCAGGTTGACTGCTTTGGGTTTTTGACTTGAACTGTCTCCATCTTTAGCACCAACAGCATCACAAGAAGTCCCAGACAGCCGCATTTTGCATTGAGATAGCTGCCAGGTCACATCAATTGCAATTGCCCGACAACCTCCACAGGACGCCACGCGGACACGCCAACATTGAATTGTCTGCCCCTTAGGGGTGAGAAGCGCTGCGTTGATCAATTATCCTTAGTTGTATTCAAGCTAGACACTGTCTCTTCTTCCTCCGGTTCGATTTTAACATTATGTTGCTCAAACTAGGAACTGGACAACACACCTTTGCTGCCACCACCTTCTACTAACTCTAACTAATAACGTAGTGCTCTGGTCAATAAATGCTGACTCAGCGGACTGTCAATAACGAGTCTTCATCCTAACATCATTAAACCTTAATTTCACTAGTGACCTGATCTCCTGTATTGCATTGGCCTGCATAAATGTCTCTGTATAGGTGAAATCACCGAGCTGTAAACACCGACCTCTCTGCAACAGCACAAACCAAATTAGATGCAGCAGTGGATGGTGGATGGGGGTGTGGGGGCAGGGGGTGTGAGGGGATTGTTTTCATTTCAATCAATCATCCCCACTGAAATCAGACTTTGGGGGGGTAGTAAATGGGGAGTGCGTGGTTTTGCGAGGAAACGGAATCCAGTATTTTTTTCTCTTAATGCGTGGAGCCCGTTCATTTTTCACCTGGGTGCGGCTCATTCATTCATTAGTCTGAAAGATAGGAGTGTATGTGGCGGTTTCCGTGGAGCTGCTTCATTACTCTCTGAAGAAGTAGAATATTCCTTCTCCCTTCCTTCTAAACCCCTCCCTCCCCTCTGCTGGGGGATGATGTGTGTTCAACAGGATTTGAGTTCCCGCTCATTACAGAGGCATGATCATAACTCAACCGCAGGTTCATGCTAAACGTTGAGGAACCAGCACTTGCAAAAAGCAAAGGAGTGCATCTGCCCTGAGGAGGAAGCTGTGGAAGGGAATAAACTGGAGTTTGCTTTGAAAGAAAGAAAGAACACCTTCGTATAACAGCATATATCTTCTTGCATATTGGTCTAATCCCTTTAAAAGAAAGATCTGTTGCATAAGAAATAAGGGATTTTCTTAATGGAGAGATGTTTGATCTCCAAATGTGTAGGTAATAAAGCTGTCTGTGCACTGAGACAGCTTCATTACCTGTGCATTTGGAGCTAAAATATCTCTTCATTAGCCTCCAGTGCATTAGATTCATGAATGCACCGGCTTGGATCTGACCGTCAGACCGACCTCACCCTCCGTTAACCGAGGATAAAACTTAAGCAAATATTGCTTCTTAAGTAACTTGACATTCAGAAAATCCTCAACTTCACTTTAAAGTGGAGGGAAAAAAAACACATTATGAGTCACATGTTTGTGATGAATAATTTATTCAATACAGACAAAGAGTGATCATTCCTCATCATCTGGTTTTATTTCAATGTGTCCATTACGTAGAGAATCAACACAATCACTTACCTTTGATGTTTCGCTCAAGTGTTTGGTTTGATTTTGAGGTATTATTATTATTGTTATTGAAAAATGTGTGCCACTTGAGTGAACCTGTTTATAATGTGGCAGCATGTATATGATAAAGAATAAGAGGGATGGAGGATGACACCCTGAAGGACACCACCTGGAGGAGTTATTAAACATAGCTATAGAGAAAGTCCTGTTGGATAAGTAGGATTTTTTTTTCTTTTTGTAAATTGCATGTGAGGACTTTATTAACTGAATAATGTACAGTGATTTGATACAAACAAGTCTAATAAAGGTTAAAAAAAAAAGTTTTTTGAGCTAATCAAATAAGAATTGACTATTTCCCACGGAATACAACATTTCATCATGAAATAATTTAGAAACCAGATTTTTCTTTTATTATGATTGAAAAACATGCTTGACCAAACAATTTGTCGTGTTGTCTTATGGTAAATTCAGAGTGTCAAAGATATTACCTTGATAAATGTCCCAAAGAAATAAAAGAAATAATTTTTCCACCGTTTTTTTTGTTGTTCTTGAGGACATTAAAGGATTAAGTAATCGCTGCAATTTTGAATATTATTGAACGGTTCCTCCAAAAGGTACTCCTAGTGAGTAAAATGTGAACTTTTAGAATAAAATATGTTTTATACAAGATTATACAAGGTCTCATTTAATCCATTCATTTGCACTGATTTTGGACTAAATTGGACTGATGGTTAGGAAGTTATGTCTGTAAGAGAGTGTCTTCCGTAAAAGAAAGCTTTCCCTAGTGGGTAAAATATGAACTCTTAAAGTAAAGCACAATGTATACAAGATAGATCTCCTGGATTTGATTCATATGCACCAGATTTGGACCTAATGGGACCGACGGTTGAGAAATTATGGCCCAAAAACGTTCAGGGATAAAGCTCCCCCTAGTGTCGGAATTAGACAACCAAGCTTTCACATAATCAATGCAGTTCTTCCTCGCACTAAGGTCTATGTGGGTTTAAAAATTAGAAAATGATCTCTGAAATGATTTTTGAGTTATCACAATAACACGAATGATATGCAACGGCGGACGCAGTGGCGGACGCAGTGGCGGACGAAGCGATGATGATTCCGTAATATCCCTGATTTTTCAGGGATATAAGAAGTGCAAAAGCTTCCTTGGTCTTTCAAGATCCTCAAAGATTTTTCCCTTATTTCTCCTGTAATAAGCGGCTTGTATCTGCTCAGAGCACATTATCTTTTCATCTACATAATGATGAAAAGATGCATAACTTCGTTTGCATGTCTAGCAGACGACTGCATTAAGTATGACTGGTCACATTTGAGTGAGAGATTAGGTTTATAAACTTGAATCCTAATAACATAGAGTAAGTAGAGTTAACTAGGTGGTTTGTATGAAACGTGACTGATCCTTTGACCGTCACTTTTCATTGCCCTATTTCACCCAAATATTATTTATTTTCCAAACCTCCACTCCTATTAAGTTCATTTCTGAGAACTATGTCTGCCCTAAGCTTTACGTGAGTCTTATTCTTATTCTGTATGGAGGATGTCATCCCTGGGAGCTCTGATCTGAAAAACCTGCATTATTTGGGATGTCAGTGAGAAGCAGATACACAGCAGGGCCGGCTGGTATTATGTTGACATCTGTCATATGTGTTTGTTTATCAGGAACAAGGCATCACCACAGGAGGGAGGGCTACAGATAGTCTCCAGAGAGTGAAGGAGCTGAAGCCTTCTCTCCTCGATCTCAAGAGGGAACGCGGGTCCACTGCTGTGTACGAAGACCGCGTAACAGCACAAAGAGTATCTGTAGACCCACCGTATCACTCACACACACGGAGATACACACACATTACAAAACCCACGACAGCAAGACCGTGTTGACTTATTTCATGACTGTCCCTTTATCTCCTATTAAGCGATTTCTGTGATTTTTATCTCAAACCAAAGCACTGTAATGATTCATTTCTATAGAGTGTCATGATAGATGATGCTCCGGTGTAAAAATACTATTTGTGTAATTGGATCATTCTTTGGCCCACACTACATAACTCCTCTGTCTGCTGCTGCTGGAGTTATGTGCCCTAGTGGCAGGTAATGTTTTTCATTATATGCCAGGCCAGTCTTATATATAGAAAATGGGTCGGAAGGGACTGCGCCTAACCTGAAGCCATTTGCTTGGTTAGTCCCTGTAGGTACATCCAATATTGATTGCTTGGGAGTGAAGTACTCCATCCCAGCAGAAAAGCAGCATATGTACTGTATGTGGGGAGTGGAGATACTGGGTGTTCTCGTCCGGCTAAATATAGCAGACAAAGCAACACCCATGATGGCCACCTCCTAGCAGAGGTGCCATGAAACACCAGTGCACTTGATAACCTGTGGAGCTGTGGAGACTGATACACATAAAGAACTAAATCAAATACTTTTGGGGTTGTCTAAAAGTATTGATCTCCTCCTGTTTTTTTCCTTTATCACATTGTAAGCTGTGCTGGAAATTCAAACCAAATGTGACATAAAAGAAACGCGGACGGAGCAAATATACAAAATGCTAATTTGAAAGGATGATTGGATTTAATGTAAGGCGAAAACATCCGATATCTAACACACCAGCAGGATAAAGTGTTGTGTTTGGTTTATGAAGAATCTATCAGGACCCCTATCTACTTTACAAGTAGCACCCCATTGTAGCGAATACAATAGGGTGCTATTTGTAAAATAGTATGTAGTACTTTACATACTAGCATAGCACTAGTACTAGTATGCTGATTTTAACTGCAACATTTTGCCACATTTAGCTCCAAGTGTTCAATCTAAATTTAAATGTTATATCTTGATGTTAAATCTAAATGCTATATCTAAATGTTAAATCTTAATGTTATATCTAAATGTTAAATCTTAATGTTATATCTAATGTTAAATGTAAATGTTATATCTAAGTTTTAAATCTAAATCTAAATGTTAGATATTAATGTTAAATTCATGTTATATCTTAATGTTAAATCTAAATGAGAAGTTTAAATGTCATCCCTCAATGTTTAGAAAATTTGCAAATTTAAACTGATGTCGGTAGTTTCTGGGATAGTTATGGGCCTTGGAGCCGGTTCTTGACATTGGCCCTGGTCCCTCAAACCGGGTTTTTAAAAACAACCTAATGCTTGATGAGTTGAAAGCAAGGAGCCGTGATGTCGGACACGTGGGGCAGAGTTTTCGTTACAAACCGTTTTTGTGTGCCATGCTTGAGAAACCTAAGTGAGGGAACATTGCATCGAGCCGAAGAACCAAAAAACATGCAACTTTCAACATCCTTGGTTTGTTGTCGAAATAGTAACTGTCAAACTACTCAGCATTGTAACTATAAAGTTCCATGTTTTCTGAAAACCGCCTAGGTTTAAATGAAGCCGCGTTTAACGAGCTTTCATTTTGGCAATTCCGGTCACTTCAATGTAAATTAGCATATTTTCTAAACATTTAAATTCTCAACATTTGGATTTTGATTAAACATTCAAGTTTAACATTTAGATATAAAATTTGGATTATTATTATTATATTATTATATTATTATGGACGTCTTGAATGGGTCTTCATCATGCTTTGGGAGTGAGTTTCACAGAGCCTTCGTGTTAACGGGAAAACTCATAATGTCATGGATCAATTTCAAATTTTATACCAATGTAGACCTTAATGCGAGGAAGAACTGAATTGGTTTTAGGAAAAGTTGGCTGTATTTTTCCAACACTACAGATGGGTTTTATCTCCAAATGTTTGTAGACAATAATTCTCGTTGTTTTTCATACAAAACTTCTTTACCGTTGGTCTGATTTAGTCCAAGTTGGTGCATACTAATCAACTTGAGGAGATCTATCTTGTATATATCATACTTTACTCTAATAGTTCATATTTATGCACTAGTGGCAGCTTTGTAATAAAAAAACAGTTTTTCAGACACAACTTCACATTTAATTTAAGGTTTAAATCGGGAGGATTCCATATACTACATAGGAGATTGGGGGCTTTTCAGCGATATACCCTTGCTGTTGGGGATCATAGCGTAGGCCTAGTTTATCGATAATTTCCCACTGTGGATCTGTGGAAACCATGAGCCCTACAAATAGATTTTCCAGACAAATATATTTCAATGACCTCCTTTCTGTCTCCTCTCTTTAGGAAAAACTTTTGATTTTGGCATAGTGTGCTACAGGTGAGACCCGGGAACCAACTTCCTGTCGCTGCATAATTTCTGCGACAACCACTTTGGGAGTTTGTAGTTTTCTCATGAGGTGGATACTTGTTTCACACAGGCTCTGTTGTTATTAAATAACCTTTTGGTTTGTTTTGTGTTAAAGACACAAGTTAGAATCGATACATAAATAAACAGAGGAAAGCGGGGGGGAGGGGTCAAACAGCGTATTACTGCGCTGTATTTAAAGTCTAATTGGTTTTCACTTGCAGCATCTCCTCCAGGTACTCAAGTGGCGGGGTCACTGAGGTGAATAAATTAAAAAGAGAAGACTTCTCCGGAGGAAAGGTTTAAGAGTCCTGAGGCTGATAAATAAAAACCTCTGCTGGAGTTTGATAGCAGTGTTTTTTCCCCGATGAGACCTTCTAGACCCTAAAGAGAAAATGTACCTGCATATTTATCTGCGTATTAGTTCCCCACTCTCCCGCTTGTCATCTCATCCTCTCCCATCTTCAGGTATCAGTTGCACCGCAGAGCATAGCAAATAAGTGAGATTCCTCTCTGCCAATGAATCAGGTCTGATTTTCAGAGTGGGTGGGCGCAGAGAAAAAAACGACTTGTTTATCTCTGATTTCAGGGCTCCGTTGAATTATGAGCACCCTCGCTCTGTAGGGCTCCAACAGATTACTTCACGTCAAAAGTTCCTTATTTGCATTCCAGAGGTTAACTCTGGTCTCATGAGGGTTCAGTCTGAGCTGTATTGAATTACCTGCTGAATCTCTTTTTTTCCCACCTGTGAAGGTGGGAGTCATACATTCACATTATGGCGAGGGGGTTTAGTTAAATTCTTTCCTGTTTTATTTTGTAATTTCTTTCAAACGTCATGATTCACTTCTTGGTTCATTTTCTATCTCCTGCTTTTCACCCACCTTTTTGATTGGTCCAGTTATTTTTGCTTGTTCCTAATTAGTCATCTGTATATTTATATCCCCAAAAATTAAGAAATATTCCACAGTCTTCATCACTGTCGCCGCTGTAAATTCTTTGTGTCAACGCAATAAAACTATTTCGTGGATTGTTTTCAAATTTCATATCCCCATAGAACCTTCATCTGAGGAAGAACTGGATTAATTTTGGGAAAATTTGGTGGTATATTTATTAATATTTACGTTTTTGGGTCATTAATTTTCAACAGTTGGTCACAGTTAGTCCAAATTTGCTGCATATTAATTGAATCACCGAGATTCACTTAAATTTATCATATTTACTCAGGTAGTTCACATTTTTACTCACTAGGCTTTTCTATGAAAAGCACTTTTCGGATACAACTTAAGTAAAGGAATTGAATAGGTTATTGCTTGTACAACGCAGGAGATTGGGGGCTTTCTGGAAATACACCCTTGTCGTCTAGGACGACAGCATAGGCCTAGATGGTCCATCTGCTGTCCCTCCGATTTTTGTCAGTTTCTCTCATTCTCATTTTATAGTTTTAATTTATTACCAATCCAAAGCTGCTTCTTTTGTTTAACGTTTACTTAGAGTTTTTATTTTCTGAATTTCATTTGTACGTTATGAAGCACCCTTGAGGTTTTTAGCTTATTGTTATGAAGATTTTGCATTAAAGTCCTTTTTGAATTTAGAATCCCTTAGAGGTGTAACCTAATTATAAAGAGAAAAAACGTATATGAGACAAGCTTTTTAGGCGTTGGTGACTCATCCTGACTGAGCTTGAATAAACAATGTTACTTTTATAAAGTTCAGGACGTGTCTGTTTTTGTCTTCTGGTGAAACCAAGACAAATCAAGAAAGCATTGGAACTTGAGGTCATTTTTTGTGAGTTCTGTTTTTCTTTTTAGCAGCTGTTTACCTCATTATCCCACATAACTAGTCATGAATTAGCCCTGACTGCACAGCAGTTTGCCACATATCCATAATAAGCATTCATTCATTCATTGGAAACTGAAAGCAGAACAGACTGGAAACCAAACAGTGGGTAATGCATCAAGTCAGAGAAAAAGTGTTTGGTCAGCAGGAATAAAACATTGCTGATTTTCTCCCCTTATTTTCTCCTGCTACTCAAGGAGCTGTTCAGGCGGCATTCGGAGAAGTGTGTCATTAAGGAGAGCACAGCCTCTTCGCGCAGACAGATTCAAGGTGTTTAGACTGGGCAATTTAGGTGATTCACAGCAGAGCAACGAAGATGGGAGCAAAACAGGCCTCATCTGATAGTTACCTGGGGCAGCAGCCGGGCTTCTGCCCAGAAAGGTAATTACAATTATGCAAATGAGGCACATATCAGGCCTTGGAACAAAAGGCGATACCACGGATGCAAACTGAAAGCCTCGTGCTGGCTCACCTATACATTTAAATACTTGCTGAAGCCAATACACAGCTGCCTTCTTGTAAATGCACCCAATAAAATGGGTTAATCATCATTTCTTTGTTATAAACACTATGAATGGTCAGTACAAACAAATGCAAATGGGAAAATCATGTCTTTTCCAGGAATAGCTCTCTGAATGGCCTGCAATCTTCTCACTCTTGTTCCTGTGTCAGAATGCTAAATTGCAATTACAGTGGGGTTGTTGGAGATGAGAAGAAAAAAGGAGGCAGCTCGGAAGAGGCGATGGATTTTGGATTGGAACCTTGTGAAGCTCAGGTGATGAAGGAATGTAATTCATTAGCAGGCGAAGCAAGTCGCTATGGCGTGTCCTGTCTTGGCACCGCTGAGCACAATGGAGCGCGGAGTTTCCAGAGCGAACATGTAGAACACAACCTTCAATTACATTTCCACTATTCAATGCTACATTGCTTTTTATGAAGTACGGTTATTATATAAAACACAACGTTAAAGCAATATGGTCTCGCGGCTAAACTGGGAAATACAAAAACCTATCAACTCAGCTGAAACATGATTGTTACTTCTGGGCGATTATTTTCTACAAGCCCAACCTGGGGTTTCAGGAGGTGTTCTAGTTTAACGCTGGGTTTTATTACCTCCGCCAAGGAGGTTATGTTTTCAAATCATTCGTAATAAGTATAGGTGTAACTCGCTGCGCTCCAATTGATGATTAAGCAGAGCCTGCTACGAAACATTAAGCATCCAATCTATCTGATCTGCTCTACAGTTCGTACAGATTTCTGACAGCATTGCATGTATTTCCTATAGCACATACATGCCAGAAGGCTCCCTGAGTAGCGAGACAGTGCTAATGAGTCCACAAAACCAGGTAGTCAGCGCCACAAATACAGTGGTGGAGAGTTCTGTCGAACGAACCTGTAAGATGTGGAGGTAAAATGTGAAAAATCCACCCATCTTTAGCATTTATGATATCGCACAGACAAGGGTAATGACAAAAGTGTGTTCAATTAATATTTTCAAAGATATCTTTGCTTTTCCCCCATGCCAGAGGCAAACCAATCAGTACTGAGTTTTCTGATATTGCCTCTATTAAGCGGCTTCTTTATAAACAGAGCGTAGACCGAAACAGGAAAGGTCACTGCACCCTATTGAAGTCCAAAAGGATATTCAGTGTTTTCATAATTTCACAAAAGAACAATAAGATATCGCTGATGCAGAGAGTTCTCATTACTGGTAATGTACAGAGATTTAATTACGCAAGGCTATTACATTTTCGGCCTGTCAGACTTTTGTGCTGGAGACTTTGCAGAGTGTACTAACCACCCTCAGTGTTGCTGCATGCTGATTTATCCAGCAGCGGTGTTCATACCGAACCAGCAACTCCTTCTCTGCTGGCCTGGACATTGTCAGAATAAAAAAACTCTTATTTTCATCCTAGAAAACATGTGAGACTAATTTAAATAGTTTGTTCCCATCAGTCTTTTTGTGTAATTTCATTGCTTCTCTCCGTTGCTGCTCCTAATGAGCTCATATAGTTAGAGCTTTGTTTATCCAATCAGATTTCTCCACTGCTGTCTCTGGGTAAAAAATAATCCACTCTGAGGGCTTCAGATTTCTGAATCAATCCCTCTTCCGTTAAAGATCATGGGACGATTTTTTGTTCATTGTCATAAACTTTAACCGATCAGATTTCAAATTTGCCATGTGTGTGTTCATCGACACACAATGGTAGACTAGCTGGCACAGTCCCTGAATCAGTATTACGAATGCGTCAAGCACTGCCATGTTTGGTGTGTTACATTTATCTTTACAGGACCCAATTGCAAACACACAAAGTAAACGTTCAGAAATAAAGTTAAATAAAAGGGTTCCGATTTACAAAAATGGATAAACTACAAATAGGAGGCAAAATAATGTTCATTCAATAAAACTAAGGCAAAACACATGAAAACGATAAAGTGGCAAATAATCCAAATCTCAAAGTACAATCTAAATGATGCAAACTAAAACTTAAGGAGAAGGACGCAGGGTGCACAAGGGAGCCGGACAGGAGATGGAGGAGAGCAAAGATGGACGAGACTATTGGCAGGTTTACCGGGCAAGAAGCACAGATGAACTGACCAATAGGGAGCGCAGGACGCAGACTTAAATACACAAGACTAACGAGACAGTGGGAGACAGGTAAGGGCTGGGGACAGGTGACGACATTCAACAATTAGGGAGGAGACACTGGGAATAAGGATCCACGCACACACATAAACACACAGACCAGAGGAGGAAGAAGGGAACATTGAGTAAAGACGGAAAGGAAAGTAGAAGGAAATGAAAAATGGAACTACAACATGTGCTGTAAGAAAACTTTCCTCTTTTCATTCTCCGTCTCTCCTGATTGAAACGTTTAAAGAACCATGTTGGTTCCACATTCTTGTAGTATCGTGTTAACATTAAACTGTTTTAAATCATAGAGGAAAACCCCTTCTGGTTTGAACTAGATCCATTTCTTTAAACTTGGCTTTTGGAGAAGAAGTGTTCATTGTCCTTTCTTGCAACTCTTCAGATTCTGAAGGTATGTTGTGAACCTCTCTCAGGAAATTCATAGGAGACATTATTCAAAAATTCCTGAGCCAGGATCAACAAGCCAAACATAAGATCCATCTTTCAAGACCTAAAAATAAAAACACTGTAACTGTAAAAAGAATGATCACTATGCCTGTTTTCAGACGATACACATCACTTGAATATATACAGTATACACCAGGAGAAGTGGGGACTTATGGTAAACTGTCCGTGCCTTCTGTCCTTGTATCTTCCTTTTCTGATCTCCCCCTGAGGGATGAACTCTCAACAAAGCTGGAGAGGATGCTGCTGAAGTGTAGAGAAAATGTTTATGCACCAAATCCTTTTCGTGTTCCCTCTCTGTCACTAATGCCGCTCAGTTTGCTTCAACTTTTTCTCAGAGAAATTGGATGATTTCCATTTTCTGGAGTGAGGCGCTCTGGGAACATGCTTGTGTTAATCTCCTCAGGATTCCCTCCGTTTAAAGCCAGCGCTGTAAGACACTGACCAGGGGGATTTCTCCTTCTTCTGTCGTGCCGAAATAAATAATCTAACATGACATAAATTGGAATACGGCGGAGAAATGGAAAATCATTATTTATCCTTGAAATCATTTATCACCACTAAGGCCAATCATACTTTCACCACCTTCAAATATATTACTCTTGGAGGATTATATTTGTAAGGATTTATTACAAGTTAAAAAGAACTTTACAAAGAACCTTTACTGCCGGCTTTATAACTGTGATCTGGTGTGGACGGCTTGATGAGCTGTGTCATGTGATTCTACGGGATTCAGTGCTACTGATGGTCAGTGACATGTGGTCATTTTTGTGATAAGCTTGATGGTATTCACCAGTGACGGGGCCAACAGTCGAAGCTGTGTCCCATAGAGGCTCGTGTATTAGATGACTGGGAGCAGAGGAAGGGGCTGATTATGTCTGAGAAAGGCCCAGTGGCTTTGCGTAAAAGAGATTGATAAAAAGAGAAAGGGAGAGAAAATCCCTATCGTGACGAAAACATCCGCTCAGGGCGCACATCGCTCACGCGTCCAGAAGAGAATGAAACCCTGTCTTCCTGATTTGTGCCTAATAAAGTTGTCACATCCTATCAGAGCTCACATCTACTATGGAAAGCACAGGCCCCTAGTCAGGCTAGTCAGGGGTGATGAGGGGCAGCCGGCATCGCAGAACACCTCCGAGTGATGGATGATGGGATAGAGCGCTGCCTGATGGGAGTGATATCCGTATGATGGAGGGTGATACGGGTGAACAACGGACATCCGCGGTCTTTGCTTTATTTATTAGTGGTTTTAAGCATCCGAGAATTACTGCGATGGTCCCGGTCTCTTGTTGGCATCTTCATCATGAAAGCGCTGGGGAATCATTAGAGATCCGTCCATTTTCTGAAAGCGACAGAACATTTCATGGACTGCAATGTCTCAGCACTTCGGTGCCTCAGAGCCCACGCTCACAGTGACTGTTAGGAAGGCATGAATGTGGTTGACCTCGGCTTAAAGACAGGTCCTGTCCTGTGCCTTGCTTATTTCCTCATGCCTACGCTCCCATTATGGAGGGTAGTGTCTATGTTCTGACCTCTAGAGGGAGGCAGCATGTGGTGTCAGAGGAAGCAGCACTTGTCTTCCCACAGAGGCCACGTAGACTGTTCTCTTTAACAAAGAGGAGTCAGCCACGGATAGATGAGAACTCACGTCTGCCTAACAGGAAATAAAGAGCATTGGCTATTCATGGTTTTTCTGTGTAGAAAAGATGAGACCCAGAGGGCATCATGTCCTCTTCAAGACCATTCAACCACAACTTGTGCGTTTATATCCTGTTTCAATAAAACAGCATGTGTGGTCACTGTGATGCTTTTCAACAATAAGTGTGATGTGCAGGTGTATCCGCGGCTGTCAAATGACATAATCCTCAGTAGTTAGTTGTTTTCATGGATGTAGCAGGACTTTCCTCCATGCAATATTCCTTTATCTCTCTGCATTGCAGGCAACAACAGAGATGGGATTTGGCTTGAGATTACAGTCCATGGCCTGTGGGTCTGGTGGATGGAAAATTATTTACTACTAATGTTTCCTCTGCCCTCAGAACACAACGCATTTTTTTTCTGCTTTTGGTTTTTATTACAGTCTCAAACTGCATTTTCTTTTTTTTAATCCTAACTTTATAAATTAATCAGAACTATTTTTGATTAACACTTTCTTTATCGGATGTTTTCAAATAGTTCTGATGCTCAGGATCTCTATTATAGTATATTTAGAAATTCTACTGTCTCCCTGGGCAATATCTATTATACAGGAGGTCACATGTGACTGAGAGGATGGAGGTTTGTATCAATCTATATCAAAAAAATGCATTCCCAACTTGGCAATGATGCTGTCACAGCACAACAACAGAAATCTTAACAACAGGTTCTGTGTGACTGATAGAAAAGTATGCTGGGATTTTGTTAAGTTGAAATCAAATTTCAATCAAAGTATTATATTTGTACTAAAGAGGGAGTACAGCGAAGTCATTGTCGTGGTGGCGGTCTAAGCTGGGTTTTTTGAAAAGTAATTGCATTCTCTTACCGTTTCCTGTTTTATCATAAGTTTCTTTTCCCTGACATGTTTCAATTCACACTCCCTGTCTTTTTCTGTTTACCCTCCGCAACTGGTGAACGCTTCCACATCTCTCCAGTCCTCACCTCCTCCACATCATCACAGTGCAGAGAAATGTGCATCGTTATCCTTTCACTTCATCAGTTTGCCAGTTTTAACCCGATTCCCACAATAAATATTATGATTCTTCATGATCCAGACATTGTTTTTCTCTTGTGAATTCTTTCTTTGTTTGTTTACTAAAATGTTGGATTGTAAGCATATTGTCGATGCCATGAGTTGGTTTTTCTTATTATGTTAAAATTCAGCGAATGACTATGTTCACTTAAGTGACTTTTTTTTTTTTGTTCACATCGACCATGAAATGTGTCTCCATTTTGGGTCCATGAAAAAACAAGATGAGGAAAATTTGTCGACACCCTCACTTATCTATCCATCTATCTATTTTCAGTAACTACTTATCCTATTCAGGGTCGTGGGGGACTGGAGCCTATCCCAGCAGACAATTATTCTGCGTAAATTAGATTAGATTAGTCCTGATGATACCTGTGCATTTAAACTAAGAAAAATGTCCAATTGGCTTACTGCTCACGATCTGTGAGTTGATTATATTGACTATTTGATTTTATGGTAAAGAACACAAATCTTTGGAACGTAATTATTGGGGAATGTTTTTGAATAGTTGGAGAGGAGTGAGGCCAGATTGAGATGGTTTGGACACACGAGAAGGAGGAGAGTGGTTATATTGGTAGAAGGATGATGGAGATGGAGCTGGCAGGAAGGAAAAAAAGGGGAAGACCAAAGAAGAGATTTCTGGAGGTGGCGAGAGAGGACATTCAGTTGGTTGGGGTGAAAGAAGAAGATGCAGGGGACAGGGCAAGACGGAAACAAATGCTCTGCTGTGGCGACCCCTAAAGGAAACAGCCAAAAGAAGAAGAAGATGAAGAAGAAGAAGATGGAGCAGAGAGTTTGTGTTTCATGTGAGCCTCTTGTGGACTTGTGGAAGTTCTGTGCAAAGGTAACGCTAATACACTGAAAATGGAGTTGCCGTACTGTCGTGCCTGTGAATAGATTTACCTGCATAATATACATGGAAATATAGTATTTTTGTCAAATAAAGAATTCATTTTGGGGTAAAAACAGTTTTAGGAGCATGCTATGAAATACCAACGCAGTATCTATTAGTATGCAGATGACGTTATTGTAGGAAGGACTAGCTGGGCCACGATTTATGCAAGACATTCACACTTCTGGTTATGCATCTGGGAGTCATTTCAGTCATATTTGTCACATTAGCATAACATGCAGCAGGAGCACAAAGTAATCGTCTGTTTCTTTACTACCATCTGGGTGTAAAACATATAACTTAAATGTAAAACAGTTTATTACTATCCTAACCACCATTTTATTACTGCTGTTAGTTTACTGCCGCTCAGTCTGGTATAGAAGAAGAAGAAATCCTTTATTGACCACGTACAACGTAGTTCAATTATTTCTCTGCATTTGACCCATCCCTGAGGGAGCAGTGGGCAGCCATGGTTTCAGGGTCTTTGCTCAACGAGCCTACGACAAGTAGACCGTGGTGGGACTCGAACCGGTCACCCCGTCCATGTCCAGCTCAACTATTTGCTCTAGTCCATTTTTAGTCTATTTCTTACTGAAAAATGAGTGCCACCTGACTGAACCTGTTTATATTATGACCCAGCGGCAGCATATATATGCTAAAGAGTGAGGGGCCAATGATGGAGCCCTGTTGGACATCATAAATCAATACGTACTCACGGAGATGGAGGCATTACCTATGGCTATAGAGCATGCTATAAAAAGGCTTATTTGATAAGCAGGGTTTGTCTGGCATTTTAAAGTATTTGAGGACTGAACAGAATTATGTCACTTGATTTATCAAAAAAAAAAGCCAAATAAAGGTCAAAACATTTTCTAAAAACATGCTTTACCAAAAAGGACAGGAGATTTCCCATTATAATAATGAAGGTAGCAACGATGAGCTTATCTTATTAAAATTTTTCATGAAAGTCGGATTCTTTTTAATTGGTGCGACCGAAACTTTTATACTAAATTTAGCGTCTAAGATATTTATTTAACAAATGAAATAAAATGTGCTAATAAATAAAAAAAATTCCGGGGGGGCTAGTGTGGCAAAAAAAAAAGCCAGTTGTATGACTTTGAATTAGTTGCAGTGCCCTTGATCCTTCAGAGATCAAGGCAGAGTAATGATCGTTTCTTCCTCCCCCTCCAGGCGTGTTGTCTCTCTGCAGCTGATCCTCTCCTGATCGAGGATTGATTGAGCAGTTCTTCAGATGCTGAATGGCAATGGAGATGGCCCTGAAAGTGCAGATTGCTTCCACCAGGTGCTGCATTGAATTCTTAAGGTCCCAGAGTGCACTGGAATAATGATACGCAAGATGAACTCAGAGAAAAACATCGTACATCATAAGGACCAACCACCCTGTCAGTTTGAAGCGCGGCTGAAGAATTAAAAAGTGGGTGTGGAACATAGAGCGAAGCAAAGTTTTTCAAGCGTTTCTCGGAGCAGAGAAGGACTCTTTAATTTGAAGCCAAGTTAAGTTAGTCTGTGGAGTTCTGATACTCGTCCAATATTGGACTTAAAGGGGAAAATCTGGCTGAGTAGGGTTGGGTAGTTGAAGAGGCTAACACTGCAGAGAAGCACCTGGTGAGCTCACCTAATTTATCTCTGGTCTGAGAGCCAAAAATATATGTACGCCCAACCAGGTCTTAGAAACTCTCCATTACTGTGGGTACATACATTCCAGGAGTTGAGTTTCCATGACAACTGTTTCTTGGAGGGCGGCTCCATCTCACTCCTATATTTGAGCTACAGACCCACATACTGTACAGATACATAGGGACTTCATTGATGCGTGCCGGGAGGTCAGAGTTCAGGTTCAGCTTCTGAAGCGAGACACATACAGTGTCTCATTCTGGTAAACAACTGGTAAAAAGGTCTGATGTGACCAGCAGCCCCAAGGACCACGGTTTGACTCTAACATATTGTGTGCACTTGAAATTTCATAATCGGACTGTAAGACAGAAGTGTTGGTTATCATCAAAGTAACATTAGAAAACTAGACATCATTTAGATGGTGTTAAATTTCACAAAACTCCATTGTGACGTTGCATCCAAGAGCAATATTCCTGAATTTTTTAAATAATAATCATCATAATAATAACAAGGCCTTCGTGTCGTACCTGACAGCAAGGGTATATCCTAGAAAAGCCCCCAACCCTCACACCCCTTACACCTCCTCAAATTAAATGTGAAGTTGTGTCTAAGTGTTTTTTCATTTTAAAAAAAAGATCCCCCTTGTGAGTAAAATATGATATATACAAGATAGATATCCTTGAGTTGAATATATGCACCAAATTTTGACCAATCAGACCAACGACTACGGAGATATGTCCAAAAAACGGTGTTTATCATAAAAAAAAAGCGAGTAAAATATGAACTACTAGACTAAAATAAGAGTGAGAAATGATGGCATGAACACTTTTTAAGATAAAGTTCCATCTAGTGTTGGAAATATACAAACGCCCCTTTTCCCAAAATCAAACTAGTTCTTCTTCCCACTAAGGGGTATGTGTGTATAAAGAATGTCGTAGAAAGAATCCACGATATCCCCCTACTTTTCAGGGATATAATAATTTGTACCATTTTGATTTTGATAGTTATTAAAGAAAGAGTAATATATTGCTCAAAGCTCTTTTCTTACACAATCTAGCACCAAAATTTGATGGTTTCAACACATTTCCCACCCTTCCATATAGTTCCAAGGTAATCTGTTGACTAAAAAATTCCTGACTCCGTCCATTTATCCAGATCCACTTAACGTTGTTATGAGTTCCTCCTTATCACAAGCCTAACCCTCCCACGGATAGTCGTGTAAATCCATCCCACAGTTTTTATGAAATCCTGCTAAAAGACTGTTACTTATCAGGCTGTCAGGTTCCAAGTTCTGTTACTGACAATCCAATGAATCTTTTGGGCCTATGCACCGAAAGTAGATGGATTAAGAACTTATTGTATTTGTAGGTTATTGTATGTGTAGAAGTGCTTTTGCAATGCATTTTCTAGGATCATGAAACAGGCAAAGGACTTAGAAGCGATCGACGTTTCAATTTGATCTCTTGAGTCTCAGGATTGGGTGTGCCAGAATGGCAAGCTATTTTAATTCAATGTGCGGGCATCTGATTATGTCCTCACTCGTCCTCAACCTCAACTCAACTGTTGGATTTTGTCCTCCGAGCAGGTAGACCAGATAAAACATAAATGTGTTCAGTAAGACCTTGAAGATGCTATATTGGGAAGCCTGAGATGTGGCAAGCACTCATATTTAAGCGTGCGTTGTAAAATATGTCCAATATTTCAAATGTTTCGAACAGTTCTGGTCTCAGGGCACATACAGTACATGCTAATCAGAAGACATTTCGCTACCTACTGTCACCCATTAGTAATCCTCATCAGCATATGACGTACTCTGAAATTTAATGGTATTAGCTACATTTGATACATCCTGTCACTTATAGTTTCGTCAACAGTCGTTCTTTTCATAGAGTCTAAAACACACCAAATTCGTCGCTTTCAACTCTTTCCTGGCCAAAATGTAAACCATGGCTGCAGCACATACTAATGCAGGCAGGACTCTGTCCAAGGCCACTCGCAGCACTTTTTTTTGTTTGTTTTTTGTAATCCATGGATCCATCCAGATTTTATTCATTTTTAAGAACACTGAAAATGGCAGAGGAAAAACCTTAATAAGTCTTAAAAGGTGGCTGAACATCCCCTGCAACTATATGGCATCAGCATACTTTCACCTTTATTTATAAGGCCTTTCTAAATTAACTACCAAGATATTTATCGTTTTTAGTTTGGCTCATAGCTCATCATCTTGAAAACAAGTCACAGCATTGACTGGCATTAAAAGTTCTTCACAGCACAATCTGAGACTACAACCTCATTCATCCAAACTAACGTCTATTAAGTCCTGCTTCCACCAGCAATTATAAGTGTTTGAAGTAAAGGTGCTCTTTGTGTCTGTGCGCTTGTGCATAGACGTTATCCAGACTGTATGAATCGTGATATTACGGGTTTATACGTTTTCTATAATAAGGTCTCTGTTGCAAATAAGATCTTGGTCTCAGTAAGATTTTCTAACAAACTAAATTTAAAAAGGTGGCTTCTCTTGTATTACACCAGCAAAGTTTCCCATTGAATATTTGATTTGAAAAAATTGCTGCCATAAATATTGACACAAAAAGTTTCCTCATCCTCCTGGTGCAAGGTGAAAAATTGTCATTGCTCTATTTTAGAGCAGTCAAAAAATATTCAGCATAGATCATATTTAATTTTTTTTTATCCATTATCTAATTAATAAAAATAGTGTATTTATGATTTATCTTTGCTATCTAACTCAATATTTAATCAATCCCTGCCAAGATAAAGTATGGATTAAATTGAATTTACTCAGTTGATTTACTCTATATATATGTGTGTGCGTGTTTGTTTCATGTTTAGAGTAAGCTGTTTTCCTTCTGACCATTGTAAAGTTATAGGAAGAAAAAGAAAACCTCTGTTCTGTTGGGGTGTGCAGAGGAGACAAGATTACTGATAGGAAGATAAGAAATAGTTTTGTAATTGCTTGAGCAAATAAATCCAGAGACTCGTTTAGGATCCATTTGAGGGTACGACCTTTCGCTTTTTGAATTCATTGTTGGTATTAAAGCTTGCATCCGGCAGTCTGGGCTCTATATATGAATAAAATGTACTGTTTAGTCAATTTACACAAATAAATTTGAAAAAGAAACAAAATTAACGAATGTAGTCGAAGATGTGAATATGAGATTTTAAATAAGACGTTAGAAAATGCGTCCGTCTTCATTTCTACATTATCACTTGAAGGCAACATAAGGCGTTCTACTTAAATATTTACTTCCGGGTAACGACACCGGAAACACATCTGCCTTGCAGAAAGGCGGATCCCTCCCAGCTATTTTGCCTAACAGAACTTCATCTTTGATCATTTTACCTGTGGTCGGCGGGTCCAAGTGACGCGGCAAACCCAACTAAAATTTAATTCATATACATTAAAACGGAGTTGTACCGTATCGCGGTCTACAATAATTACTCAGCGTGGAAGAGTTTCTCCGCGCTAGCGAGCTAACTTTTATCACACTAGCCGATAAGTTGACAGCAACTGCTCTGCAGCCCGAAATTAATAGAATATGGGTGATACCGATTTGGCGTGGTTATTGAAGACTGGCGAACTTGAAGAGATCAAAGCCCAACTAACAACGGTAAGCCAATAGCGATTTGACTGTTATTGTCTTAATAAAGTCGCGAGCAACAATTTTCTCACAAGTGGCTTTTTACCTAAGGTAACCAGTTAGCTAGCAGGCTGGCTAGATTAACATCTAACGGAAGCTGTTTTGGCGCCATGGAAGGTAATTTATAACATTGGCATACTATGGGGACTTGTAATTAAATGATAAGTTTGGTCAAATCTGTTCGAAGGTTGCCCCAGAGAGTTTAGTCCGCTTAAAATAGCTCAGAAGTATGCAAGCCAAGTTAGCATAGGTAGCGACTTGGTGTGCTACTGTTACCCGTATAATAGAAAATGGTCAGTGGATCAGTCGTGTCCGAACTTACACTAGATGGGCCCTTAAAGTAGACTTTCACGTTCTAGTCTAACCGTTTATTTTAACGTGGAAGGTGTGACTGTGGAAGGTGTTTCATTTGATGAGCAATCGTCGTCACAGGGAGCAACCTGTTGGTGTGCTTATACAATGTTTACTGCTAGCTAACTGCTACCGTCATCTCTGGTGCATTATCAACAGCAGCTGTGACAATAGTCGTTTTCCATACACGCGATGTTGCACAGTGTGTTTTGTCTACAGATTTGGAGTCTGATTAACTTGTTGTGACGTACTGTTAGCTTAGTTTTTGCCAGTGAAGCGATCACACAGGCCCAGATTCTAGCAGCTTTTCGCTAACGCTAGTGGGCGGAGGCAATGTTACCAGATTGGAGATGAGGTATCTTCGTACCAGAGGCTTAAAATGATTGTATTTTTAGGAAAATTATCGTACGCGTGGAATTTTTACTCCTGGTTCCTATCAAAGTTTAGCACATTTTCCTACCAGGAATCACTATTACTGGATCGAGTTCAGTTTAACCTTCTCATAGTAATCATAATTGAAGAGTATCACCTCAGATGGAAAAGCTTTGTGAATGTGAATGAGTTTTTACCCCCCCCACTAAACACCTCAGATTATCAATCGAAAATTATTATCATCATCTTCTCTGAGGCATCTTGCAGACAGAAATCTACACATTGGTCAGACTGACATCTAAAAGATGCCCAAACTGGAACAAACAATAATAAAACCGCCTGCATTTCTACTTAAAAATTCACAGGTTGTGTAAATGTGGAACTGGGCTGAATTTATAATGTGACATTTTCTGTACAGTGGAGCACAGTGTAAACAGTTACAGATATCAGATATTTCTTCTGTCATTATACATCAACATCCATAAATCCCATTAAAACAAAAGTCTTGTTATATTTTTAAAATTGAATGAAATCCTAGATGTAGATCAAATTAATTTGACTGTAAGATCAAGGTGGAGACCAACAGTCCATGATTGTTCCACAAAGGAATTTTAAATAGTCATAATTAACCGTCTTTAATGTTGAAGTTTGAATATATTCAAATTTAATTTTGACTGTGGCAGGACAAATTATACTGTGTAGGGCCACCACATTATCACAAATTTGTGGGAAACTCTGCAATGAATTGTATATTTGCATTTTGATGGTTGCACTGGTAAAATGTAGTAGCCATCTGGATCGTTGCATAAGATACACGTATGAAAAAAGTGATGTATACACATTAGGGCCGAGTATTATCCGCTTACAAACTACTTCCTCTTCTTTCAACTGATCCCATTCTGGGGGCACCGTAGTGGCCTTTTCCATCATCTGCATTGTTTAAGTGGCACAAGTTTTAAATAGGATGCACTTCCTGAAACATTCCTCCACATTTATCTGGGCTCGGGACCAGGACTAAGAACATACTGTCTTGTGCACCCATTACGGTTGGGTTATTTGGCTTATATGCTATTAATAATAATAACTCTCAAGTCTTTATTATAGTTGCTTAATTATGAGCTGAGTTAGCACAGGTCATACGTTTTTTTGCCATTTCTGGTGGTTCTACTGTAACACCGCCTTTTCAGCATCCACATACAGCCTTCTGGTGTAAAGAATTTCTGTGCTTTAAGCCATTTCAGTAGTCAAAATTTTATCAAGCTAACGCTACCTCCATTGAAGAAAATATTTAAATCATGGTGGAAGAGGTCCGGGTTTGATGTCAATCATTACTATTGGATTCAGTAGGGTCGGTGTTAAATGAAGAAACTGTCTTCATTGTGAAGTTTCTTCCAACAGTGGGTGGACAGGTGGCAATCAGAGGCAGTTTTATAGTGAATTATGATACTGCTGCTTAAATAGTGAGTAGTCCGTCATAGAACTGAGCAGGTTCGTGAATAATTCGTCATGACATTCATTTGACTACAAGTGAGGGGGAACAAAAATGAGGAACAGCAAACGTAAAACTGTAATGGTTCAATGAAACATTTTTTGTGACTGACCGTGACGTTTTGAGCTTTGCATCTGAACTGGAAATACATTATTATTATTGATGTCTAAATATTCCTCATTTCAGACATTTTTACTCGACATTTTTAAGGAAAGTCACAGTTGTGATTAGCCCTAGTAATGATAATAATGGTATAACTATGATTATGGGGACGTTTCACTTAGGTGTCAAGTGTCCAGGATTACTAAAGCCGTGCATAGGTCAGCACTAGAATGCAACTATTTGTTTTGTCTCATGGTGATAGCCTGCTTTTACCCCACAGCTGCGCCCCTGCTCTGTTTGGAAAACCAGTTTTAGTTTAAATACTAGTTAATTTCCGTCAAGGATTTAGGAGTGCGAAAGGATGATGCATCATTATTTCGTTAGAATTCCAAACCATACTTATTAATGTCAATATAACATAAAAAAACACAATGTATTTATTTTCCTCCCACTTCTTTTGATTTGAATCCCAGTTTAATTTGTTTTCCAATTGTGTTGTCCCAGGGAAGATGGGCAATAATGGAGCTTTGTCATCCCACAATCCATGTTTTCACATGAGGTTCTCATGTAAAAAGAGGGACACCATCTATATTCTGCACCCGCATAAATCTTAAAAAATAAAGGCTGTTCTACTACACTTGCCTCCATCCTTGTTCAGGTAATTAGCTGATCACACGTAAACAGTGCTCAGAAAAATTTGGAACTCCCAAAAGAGCTTTGATTGGCATGTATATTATTATTGTAACAGGAAGGCGACCTGTCACACTCTAAGCTAAGGCAAGGGACCTACGTTGTGACTGTCTTAACAGCACCACTGAAGTTCAAAGGATTGCACAAAGTATTTAGTTCCCACTTAAAGCCTCATATAAGATGGAGGCAAATTGAAGGTTTGGGCTTTCCCTGTAACTCATTTGAATATTTTAACACTTTGTCCAGATGCACAACAAGCATCAACTAATCTGGATAATGACTATATTTTACCCTTCCAGCTCCCCTAATAAAAATACTAAGTAATTTCTTTCAGTCTAAGTTTTTTTCTAAGTTTGAATGAAATAGGTAATTTCATAAGGTATTGCAGTAATTGTTACGACCACATTCTCTTTCGTGTCTGCCTGTATCTTGCTTTCTCACTCTGGCTGATGTTCCAAGTGGATCTAAATACTATTCCAATACTTACTAGTGACTGTCAATAGTATTTTTGATTGAAATGCCCTCATTGATATCCGGTGTCAGTAATGATTACTCCGGTGCCAACTACACACTAGTATTTTGTCGCTACCATTACAATACTGGTTGTTCATATCAATACTAATTGATCCTCTTGTGTCTTTGATACACTGAGAGCAGTATCTATATTGTTGCCGATGTCGGGCTTGTGCACTCCGACTCTTAAAATCACTTCTCTAAAACCGCATCCAATGCTAATTTATGACAATGAGATCACTAAAATAGCAACTTAACATTGACTTTTGTCAATTCACGTTAAAAAAGAGTCTATTTACAATAATGCATTGTTTGTCTGTGGATTTCTCTCTTCTCCAGACCGAGGATGTAAACCAGGAGGTGGGTGGCAGGAGGCCAATGCACTATGCCGCTGACTTTGGCCACAAAGATGTGATGGATTTCCTTATTTCTATGGGAGGAGATGTCAATGTAAGAGCCGCCACAACCAGCCAATAATTCTCTCTATTTGATGTACTGTGGTTGCAAAGGCCGCGAAAATAACAGCCCACTTCCCACCATAGTCTAAGCTTATTGTTTATCTGCTTGATGTGGGATGCACATTTTCCACTTGATTTCACATACGTAATCACTCTTTCAGTCACTGTCCTTACTAATATTCACAGTCTAGGCTGGTTAGGACTACTGAGGCTCAATTGTCTCTTTTGATCTTGTTGTACTAGATTGATCCAGGTCCACTAAAAGGGCACTTAACTGAACCATATTGATATTTATAGTTTAGAGACTTCCTTTTAGAATTTGCAGCCTTTGTATCATATGCCTTATTCATTAACCTGTAGAATGGTATGTGGAAGGCAGCATGAATCTTTGAACTCCAGTCTATTTCTATTGGAGTTTATATATTGTGTGTTGTCATGATCATAGAAGGGTGTAACCATATGTGGGAGGATCTTTCTCATTACGTAAGATTGTATTCAACAATTTAGCATCACAAGATCCACCAGCCCGGTCTTCATACTTGACATTTAAAGATAATAAGAATATCAACATCCAACCTTCGTTGCAGTCTCCAAAGTCCAAAAATATTGCACAACTCCCCGCTTCTAATCTTAACCGGTCTAGCCACTCAATCGTAGTTAATAAATCTAGTTTTGACATGCAGTGTGCTTTTCATTTTGTCATAATGAAGAGGTAATATCCTTCTTACTGTGTTTTTAAATGGTGATATTTGCCCTTTTGTAGGATTGTGACTGCTTATCGTATGATCTGCTTTTCCCCAAGAATGTTGCCTTCTGTTTTTGTTTTGTTTTTTGTTTCCCTCTCATGTCTTTCCTGCCTTTGCTATCCCCACAGGCTTCAGACAAACATGGGCTCACTCCACTGATTTATGCCTGTTATGAGAACCATGTTCCTTGTGTCAAGCTCCTGCTAGAAAAGGTTGGTACTTTGATATGAGCATGCTCATCTGCTAATCTTTATTTGCAAGCACAAGTGCCCTGATGTCAATTACTCCTCACTAAATGTGACACTGGCTTCATGTGAGCCACGAGTGCTGATGAGGTAACTCATTGGACAAAAGGTCCGTTAACATAATAACACAGCGGTTGTGCTGGAATGTTCGTAGTACAGGGCACATTGTTGATGCTTTTCAATTGCCTAGTGTCTCTTTCATGGGTGCATAGGCTTTTTCTCCATCATTCTCCTCTACCTCCAGCAGGCTGCCTCAGTCAGATGCAAGTAGAGTATTTGAAGTTGCTGATTTGTGGACAAAAATTGAGTCAGACACAGCTGGCATAGGCCTTAGTAATATAACTGGATAAAACATGCATCCTAATGAACGCCCACTCCGGCCAACATGAGCAGAGGGAAACAAATCTGTGCAGCTCTATCACTTCAAATGGAAACCCTCATTGGTTGAAGGAGGTGGAGCTTTCTTTTGTAATATCAAGTACATGCTACAGTTAGTCAAACCATTATAGCACCAACTTAATATCGGTAAGGTACCCTTTTTCTTCCAACACTGCTCTGTGATGCGTTTCCATCAGAGCCAGTGTTAATTTTTTTCAGAAATGTGGGCTACAGTTTAGTAGTTTTTCTATATAATCAGACAGCCGGTCAACACCGCCATCAGTTTGGCAAAGTCACTCAGATCCTTGTACTTGCCAGGTCCAAACACATCAACTTCAGAACAGAATGTTTAGTTGCTGCCAAATATATCCCAGCTGCTGATGCCATGGATCGTTGTTGGTAACAAAACGGAGTCCGGGAATATTAAGTCAGAGGAGGAGCCCTCTTTTTTTTTTTTATCCTGCCAGAATAAATACGCAGCCTTACGACTGAGGCTCTCCACAATTTTTTTATGCTGCTGTGGCTACACATTTAACAAACTACAACTCCCATAATCGCCTACGTAAACCTAACCCCTAGGGCCGACTTCTTAAAGGACGAGTCCTGGCTTGTAACAGTGAGAAAACGAACTGTGCTCCAGGATTAGAAGGTTTAGGCTTTTTTTCCCTCACGTGATGAACACCATGTATACGCCGTGCAAGTTTTGTTTCTGCTCCTCAGCACAATAACACTTTAATTCTGTTGACTGCAAAGCCAGGTGACTGCATCAGGTGGGATAAGAGCTGGCTCATAAAATCACAGCTAATATTTGGTTCAGGTAAAATATGCCACCCCCAAAAGTACCAGTTTTATATTGAGTAAAGATGAAGTGAAACTTTATTCACCAATTCTAAGACAGTTGTTGTGTTCCTCTGAAGTAACATATATTTATGTATGTATAAATATATACATACGTACGTGTGTATTTATGTATGTGTATATATATATTTATATATATATATATATATATTTATATTTATATATATATTTATATATATATATATATTTATATATATATATATATATATATATATATTCAGGGAACATGAGGACCAGTCATTGGCATCAAAACCTTCATCCTCCAGGAACTGCCTACATACTCTGACCACATGAAGGCCGGACATTGTCCTGGACCAGGAGGAACCCAGTGTCCACTTGACCGGTGTAATGTCTGAGAGTGGGTCTGAGTTTCTTCCTGGTACCTACCAACGTACCGTTGGCTGGCCCTTGGAGGACTGTGAGACCATCCAAGAATCTATCTCCCCAGACAATCACTGACCCACCACCAAACCGGTCCTGCTGGATGATGATGCATTCTCCACAGCGTCTCCAGACTCTTTCATGCCTGCCACATGACCTCAGTTTGAACCTGCTCTCATCTGTGAAGAGAACGGGGCACTAATGGAGAAACTGCCATTTCGCCTGTCCTCTGGTGAACACCAGTCAAGCTCCACAATTTTGGGCCGTGAGCACAGGTCTCAGTAGAGGACGTCGGGCCTTCATGCCAACCTCATGCAGTGTGCTGACGGTTTTATCAGAACATCACACCAGTAGCCCGCTGGAGGTCATCTTGTAGGGATCTGGCAGTTCTCCTGTTCCTCCTCACACTGAGGAGCAGATACCAGTCTGGCTGCTCGGTTGTTGCCCTTCTACGGACCTGTCCAGCTCCCCCTCGTGTAACAGTCCGTCTCCTGGCATCTCCTCCATGCTCTTCAGACAGTGATGGGAGACATAGCAAAATGTCTTGAAACTGCATGCAGGGATAAGCCGTCCTGGAGAAGCTGGACTACCTGGGATGCAGGTACGGCCTCATGTCAAAAGTAGTGACAAGGCCCCAGCCGAAAACAAAACTAGAGCAGGGTCAAGTCAGGAAAGATAAGTAGAGTGAAATGGTCTGCGGCAATCACCTGTAGAACCATTCCCTTTTTGGCGGTAGTCATGCTTTTGCCTCTCCATTTCACGTGTTGTCACTTTCATTTGCACCAAAACAGGTGAAACTGTTACGATCACTTACGCTTCCTAAATGGGCAGATTGATATCCCTGAAGTTTAACTGGCTTGGTGTCATACTGCGATGATTAAGTGTTCCCTTAATTAGAGCAGTTTAGACAGATGCATGCTGGCCTGACAGGAGTGGGCAGAAGTACAGTATAGCACAGACGGTAACAAGTTAATTTTAATAATTACTCTGGTAATGACTTATCTTAAAACTGTTTATTATCCTACGTTGACCTTTTTTTTTTGTTCTTGAATCATATTGCAGCTGGGTACATGTACTTGTCCACAGCCCAGTAGCAAATGCTTTGCGGTTTGGAGTTGTAGATGGTTGATGGGTTGCAAGCCTCCCAGGCAACGTCTACTGCAAACGGATGTGTGTATATGAGAAGGAGAGATGGATGTTTGGGGGCTGAGTGACCAGCTGTGTGCCAGACAGACTAAATGAGGCAGGCTAAATGAAAGCCCATCTCCAGAGTTGTTTCACAGTGGCATCATCTTGGTTCAACAAAAATAATGGGAAGAGGGGTGGGGGCATTCACAAGATAAGTCACACGGCAGATTAGGGAAGGCATTTTTCCCCCTTTATCCAATGGCATATGCCCCATTCATGCATACTTTTCAATCAGTTCAGTTTCAACCTCGCTTCGCAGTCACAAATGCTTAAAATGAGGAAACCGTGATCTATCGACAGGAAAACACTGGTGTTTTGTCAACGAGACACATAGCACTCAACTGCCTACTTTCCCTTCTTGGCATCAGCTGTATTTACCTCCCATTTTCATCAACAAAGGCGCACGCCTTGCGCATGAACAAACCAGCAGAGTCTTGAAAACAGGCCAGCAGCCGGCTGCTGTTGTCAGCTGGCCCAGACTTTTCTTTTTTCAAAGATTAACTGAAAGAAGCAGGCAATGCCAACTGCAAAAAGAGTTCTGTTGAATAAACATGGAAAAACCATAACCTAACGGATAAAAGGAGCGTACTGCAACGCTCCTGTCGGACATTCTTGTTTCCCTGTTGCATCGTGGGAGCCGACCCCTGCCACCAGACTGTGTATATTCTGTAGTTGGAAATTAATTATGAAAGGCTATTTTAACACCAATAGCTGACCTAGTCGTGAGATCCTGGCGAAGAGTGCCGAGTACAGACGGCAGTGGCCGACCACTTAGTTTTTTAGTCGATTATGAAAAGGCAAATGCATGAGTACACGGCCTGTTCTTCTGAGAAACTGCACACATTAACATTTACTAGAAAGAAATGCAATGTTATTTTGTCACATCACTTTCTGTTGCCTCAGCATTTAAAATGTCCTCCTATGAGGTAAGTCTTCCTTATTATTCCGTGTCCTTGATAAGTGGGGATTGTTTCCTAAGAGCTAACTTTGATGAGCTTTATTTAATGTTCTGTGGAGGAAAACATGAATGGAGAAACCAATCTTGAAAATAAGCAATTTTGACCTATATAAGGAGGGGCGGGTATTTTCCTCCCTCTTAATATAGACCACCTCGAGCAATGCTGTTGTAAAAGGGTTAAAGTTATGATAATTAAATGAATGAATAATATATACCGTTTTCCAGTCTTGGAGCAACCCTTAATTTAGATGTTACTGTCGGGACTCCAGATTGTGCTTGTTGGATGGATGGATGGATACAATATACACTGCCTCTGACAAGCCTAATAAAGAGGAAGTAAACATTAGCACCATCGCATCAGTATCGCTAATCTACTATCAAAATAGTTGTAAGCTGCAGCCTTATTGACAAATGGTCATTCGTCTGATGAAGCTTTGAAATTTGAATACATTTTGATTGTTGCTTTGGCCCAAAATTTGAAGACTTAAAAGATGTTAAAGCCCTTAATTACATTCCCTCGTGGCATCATGAAAAGTTAATGGACACTTAAACAGGTCAGCGGAGTTACGTTACTGACACGGTGCTGCTTTGTAATCCAGGACGATGATACATCTCAGTTTGTCTGGAGACACCATGGGAGTCTATCCCAATAGACGTGGCTGTGTCTCACTTGGCCTCTAGCTTCTCATTGACTGGATAATGTTTGGACAGTGAGGTGTTCACAAGGGGTCATTATTCAAGATGGGGAGAGCTCGTTAATATAAGTGGTGTCAGGAGTATGCCAGCTGGATGGTCATTGGGGATGGTGTGGTAGAATGGGCCAGAGCTATTATAACTGTACTATGAATATCAATAGGGATTAGGGGTCTCTGGAAAACCCTCTAGAATACTTTTTAGGGTTATAAAAGAAAGTGACGCTCATTATTAGATTGTCCCACCATGTTTGTTTCCAGGCAATGTTGATGGTGAAAGAGCTTGGGTTAAGGTTTGTGCATTTTCCTGCCATCTAAATGAGGCCTGTGGAGTGGGTTACTAGGTCTATTCTTGAACCGGCTACTAATGACTTCCCCTGAGCTGGAGAAGCAAGGGAGGGGTAGGGAAAGCTTCCTACTGTCTTCCCTTCACCCCCTGAACTCCCACAGGGGGATAGTGCAATGATTGGTTACCTGATATGAATCAGGAAAAGTTAGAGTGACACGACATGTACTTTATCACTATTTATACTCCAGAGCATCAATGTTTTCACAGAACAACATTCCATATCAGACGAAAATGAAAACCTAATCAGTGTGGAGAATGCTGGTTCTGCCCGGGAAACCTGTCCCGTTCTGTGTCTGAATTTCACTGAGAGAAGGTGCTTTGAAATTTAAAAGACCTGGGCAGACCTGGGTCTTTATGATATCACAATACATTTGGTTGTTTACATCGAACACGACAATGCTGCTCCAGTGTATGATTCTTTTTTTCCAACAGCAAGCCACTATTCACCATCCAGTGTGATGTTTTCTACATCATCGAGCAGTACTTTGTAAACAATAGATTAATAAGGCAACAATCATTGATTTCCCTGCCAAATTCCATCGCGGCAGATCTCGTCCTCTCGTCCTCCTAACCCTTACCCTAACCCCCTAACCCTAACCCTATTATTATTATTATTAAAGACATTTTCGTGTTGATTTTCTTCTCCTTTAAAAGTTGGCTACTAACTCCTACTAGTAGGAACGACACAAACCTTGAGAAGGCTGGTTAAATGGGGTTTAAATCTTGACGAGATGGACGCTGCAGTAAAATTTCCTCTGCAGAGTCCAATGTACTCTGTAATAAGTTTTCAGATCTGTTATCTTCTATCTTTGTTTATTAGCATGAAAACTGAATTCAGGTGCACTTTCTCTATACCACTATTGAAAGATTGTTGGAGAACTTTGTAGGATGATTTATATGAATCTTTCCTAAATGGAGGTTTGTGAGATTTCATGGTAGTTTGAAAAATATCAGTCATGCGTAATCACTAAAATCATTTTACATACAAGACCACGTTTTATATCCAGAATTCGTTTTACGCACAATCCCCAACTGCTGTAAGCATCTCTGTGATGCACTGTGTACTGACAGCTTTCTATCAGAATTGGTATTAACTTTGAAGGTAATTTTGCTAAAGCATCCCCTGTGTAATGAGCTGTGGCGGCCCATGACTCTCAACGGTTTGACAAAATCTGTTTTATCCAATAAGATAAAGTTCTCAGTCTTTTTCATCCCATTTACCACCATTTATCAGTCATCACCATAGTTATAATATTATTAACATAGCCCCAGCATAACTCAAGTGTTGACAGGTGCGCACTTCCTAGACATGTGAAGCAGAAAAACTAATTACCAAGCCATATCTTCCTTTAACCTTTGTTTCCTCACCAATTAGTGATGACGATCTGACGGGTTAACCGCTCAGCCCTGAGAAATCTGTATTGCTCTGGATGTGCGCCATTGACCTTGTTGCATGGAATTTGCACCCAGATAACCCTTCTTGCATCGCTGGACATTTGAATTGGGTCACATTGGTTTTTGAAGGCTTGCTTCTCCACGCAAAATTAGACTCTCTGCCTCTGCTCTGTAAACCATTTGCTAAGAGGCAAAAACTGGCAGGCTAAACCAAGAGATGTCTCTCCAACAAATGCCCCTTCACTCCTCTGCTGCCCATTAAATCTCTTGTCACTACATGTGTATTCAACACCTTGCATGCGTCTTTGTCACTCTTACACTTCTGTTTTTTTCCCTCAGTATTGAAATGATTGTGTCCACTACAATCTCTTTCACATTCATTCTGTTGTCCTTTGGCGCTTAAACGGATTTGGCTCAGCATCCGACTTTGTTTTGCATGCGCTGAAAAAGTGTTTTTAGTGGGTTAGAGGAACATGAAACTGACAGAAGTAACAGGTCAAATGAAGGAAATAAGCCTAATTTTAAAGCTTTACAGGCAAACGGTGACAAGGTGATGTTCCTTATAGAGTCCAATCTTTCCTACAGGATTTAGGGAAACTGCCTGACGTGAACCCTGGACCAGGGGGTTTCTTCGCACAGAAGAAAACTTTTGTACCTCTAAAGTTATATGCATCAATCTGTTACACTTTGGGAGCAAAATTGAAAGGGAGAGAGAGTAATCATAATTGACCAGTGTAGGGTATACATTTGAGACATCAAAAAAATAACTTTAGGGTGGCCACTCTTACAACATCAAGAAAGAGGACACTTTGGAGGATTATGGCCTGCAATACTGACTAAATCAAATATTACATTATTTTTTGACCAAATACTTCAATCTCGTGGGCAGTGGCGAAAATCTAAGTGGGGGGGGCATCAAGAATGGTAATGTCTTTTGGCATAATCATTTTTCCCAATTACTTCTGTATAGCTATTTGATAATGTCATTAAAACATCTACTAATTGCTCCTTGCTCATTTGGTTTCTCACCAAATACAAACTTTATACAAGATTACATTTATACACGTATGACATTGAATGCATCGTGCAATGTGCTGCTGCCTGCTACGTGAGCGAGCTCTCCTGCCAATGTCGACAGGAAAAAAGTATTCCTGTCTTCACTTCATAGGTGTTCTTCATCACCATAGCATTATCAAAGTTGCTAGGCATTTATATTTTTTTTTAGAGTAAAATAACCCACTGCGCTACATAATCTAAAAGGAGGACAAGTGAGCGTCTATTTTAAGGGAAACTGTTTAAAATCCAGTATGTCCAGTCTAAATCTGAACGGGTGATCACTCTACTGCAACCAACGCGGAGACGTGTTTTTGTTTTGTTTCTGTCTTCACATCAGTATTTTTAGTGTCTGTCATTAGTTATTGGCAGGTGGTGATATGATCATTTATATTTAAATAGATTATATATTAAAGTCTTTGCTCCGGACTTCTACCCCTGACTTGTCAAATGGAGTTGGGATCATGCTGTGAGGAAGACTTTGATTTGCCTGCTCAGCATATTTAATCATGTTGCATCTACTCAACAGGGAGCAAAGACAAACATAAACGCACCGGATGGCAAGCGTCCTCACGAGTGTTCCGACAATGAAGCAATAAAGGCTCTCTTCAAGTGAGAAACATGGAGTTGGAGGTTGCCGGACAGGTGGGTGAACGTTCAGACAGATGGATGCAGTGGTCCCCAACAGAAGATGGACTCACCCCTTTTTTGCTCAACCTCTGTCTTCACACTGCTTTGGTCCGTCAGTTTGGTGGTCATTTGTCTGTCTGTTGATGATCTTTTTTTCTTTTTCTTCTCCCCAAGCTTTCTGGATAGGATTTTCTTTTCTTCTGGCCTCTATCTCCACCCATTAAACAGTTTTGTCTCACTTTTGGATCAAACACTGCTCCGCTTAGAAATCACTCTCTGATGTAAACACAATGTTTAGCACTTAAGCACACATCTGTCTATCCATAAAATGGTAAGGAAATGAAATGACGATAGACTTAGTGTGGTTATATTATGTACAGCTTCAACTTAAGTATATTATGTGGACGGCTTAATCACTTTTAGTTATTAGTTGAAATTGCACTGTGCTATTCTAGATGGACCGAAAAAGATACGTTTTTAAGATTTATTTCAATGACCATTTATCATCATTTTTGCCACTTCCTCTACATTGATCTTTACTGAGATCCTAACTGTCCCTCCAACCCTGTCATTTTTTTTGGGAAATATTGGTTGAGAGAGGTCCGGAGGTCAGATTTTCCATTACTACTTGGCATCACTTACATATCAGATTATGTTTTGACTAATTCACGTTGGTAATGCATTGGTCAAAGAACATAGAATCTTTTAGCCTATCACCGACTGGCTACTATAAAACACTTGAATGTTCCAATGAAAAAAATCTGTTACTGAATTGCTTTTTGAAGATATGTTAACAGCACATAATAGAATAAGGAATTTTAGAATTTGTTAATTTTGTCATCCCTGGAGTGAGATTTCAGAGTGAAAATTACTATTTTGTTGCAGTTCCTGTGTGTGTTTTGTAATCCAAAATCTTTTGAGGACTCTCAGTGATTGGTAAATGGGGTTAGAGTTGAAACAGGATGGTGGGGGGCGTTAGTATTCCCCTTGCCTCCGATTTGGTAAGAAATCCTACCTGTTTTACTGCATGTTAAAAATGCCTCTGCTTTTACGCTATGAATTGGTCGCTGGTCCTCTGTTGATTGCTTCAAAATGAATTTCTACAGAGTAATGGACGAAAAAGATGCTCTTGCTAAATTTGTTGTGACAAAAAGTCTGTAAAAACAGAAATAAAAAAATACTTATTAAAATATTCTGTCATCTGAACTTAATTCTTTACTGTCAAAGAGGTTGAGACATTTGAGAACTGTGTTACTATTATGCTCCCTCCAAAGGGAGCACAGAGGCTCATCCTTGTCCGAGCGTCTGCATGTAGTAGGGATTGGCGTTTCAAGCAAAAATACTATTTGATCTTTACTCGGCCCCATGTGGATTGTCTTCCTTAGGTTTCTCTTGTGTTGGGAGTTTCTCTAGATGGTGTTTAAACTCTGGCTCAACAAACATCCCTCAAAGCAATTCTTCAACCATAATTTTTGAGATGATGGCCAATGTTTGACATTAAACTCACTTCGGCTGCTGACCACTTGCCAATAAGTGTTGCACTGTGGATGAACCTTCTGGTAGCAGCTTTGCTCTGAAATAATGACTTGGCAATGTGCCCCATTTTACTTTTTAAATGACTTCCGCATTGAGCTCCTTTATTTGAGAGCCAATGGATAGTCGAGAATCATTTGTTCATCCCTAGTACGCAATGGTTAATAATCTATATACTACTGCTGGGCTAAAATAAGATTTCTGAATTCCCCTCCCCCTTAGAATTTAGGTCACGCTTCTCTCCACAATGTTTTTTTCTTAATATTGTTGCTCTCAGCTGTCCCTCACGATGTCAGCGCTCCTCGTCCCACGCCATAGCAAGGAGACCTCTGGTAAATTACGCTAGCTTAGCCTTAGCAAAGCTAAACCTGACGTTTAAGGTGAATTTTTATATCTGCGCAGCTGCTACTGTGGCATAACGTTTCTCCTGCCTCTTGCTTGCCCTGCAGTTTGTTTCCGCGTTTCTCACATCATCTAAGAACCTGTCCTTCATTGGCCGAGGAAGGAAAGAACAGTCTCTTGCTCTGCGGCAGTTTCTGCTATGAGTTAAAGTGCTGCGGAATCGAACGCCATTTTTTCATGATTCATCACTATCCCTTAATCTCATATATTCAAACACTCCAAACTTTCACATGCGTTCTCAGGTACCCTTAGGAAGTGCATCTTATATTTCGGCTTTTACAATTGCTTATATTTACATATAAATCATATTTACACTGTGGCAATATTCATAATAAATTCTCTCACATATAATTGGTGCCATGGTCTATGCATAAATTTTCAGTTTTCTATTAGTGGGGGCTTTTGTGCCGTAGGACACACATTTTCAAGCTTTATAACAATCTGCACATAAACACAACTAATTCTGAATAGAATAATCCTATCTGTCATGTAACCTTGATGTTGGGAAGATTCTGTGACACTCATTCCTCTATTTTCCAAGTCCATGCAATCAGAAAATGAAAAAAGGTAATTTTTTTCTAAATGGGAAATCATGATTCTCTAACAGCCTTAGGAAATCCAATCAGTTTTGTGAACCATCGCAACTCCATCCCAAATGTTAAACTACAGACTTTAATGTTTGTTGTCATACCAATCTACAGCCTTGAGCCGTTTCATTAGAAATCGCTGACTCACTTGGACTCCCACTGGATTTGTCTAACTCTCTGGTTTCAGATAAGCTCTTTATAACAATGAGACAGTCAGTTCTAATACATAACAAAAACATATCACCACTCATAGAAAATTCTAGCAATTGCAAGGGTCATCACTTCTATCAGTTAAATCGGTGTGACCACAAACGTAGATGTGAAAACTTTGTGCTTTGATAAACGGTTCTATGAAATTAAACTTAAGATATCACGGGATACCACCAACTGGTGCATTCTTACATTTTTTACCCCACAATGCATAGAGAACAACAAGATTGTTGGGAAGAGAACTATCCTTTGTCTGATGCAGTTTTAACTATGCTAAAACTGTCTGTGTTTCACCAAATGGAACATCAACCGACCAGAGTAGAACTCGCACACAATCACCTCCCCTGATGATTTTTGTGGAAGTTGAGACCTGTTCCTACCACCTCTTTTCATCATACAGCCTAATACTTCTTCTTTGTTGTATTTCAGTTCCTGTATGTGTGTAAATAAATATGCCATGCTTCATCTTTCCCTGCTTTTACTTAGTACCAGTTGTTTTCGGTTTTCTATGGCCAGTGCCAAACCTATGACTTAACTTCTGACCCACAGAAATTTGCTCCCCCCCCCCCCCCCCCTTTGCAGCAACAGGAGATGAAACTATGTGACCTCTGGAGGTTGAATCCGTACATACCTAAATATCTTAAATGAATAAATATGGGCTCTCACTGTGACTGATTTTCTTAAAATTATTTGATGCCAGATGTTAATGGCCTATCAGAAGAGATCAAAAATCTATCATCCTTTCCATTTCATGGTGGTGAGGACATCACAATGCATTTCTCACCTGAACACGTTTTCCCGCGACATGTCCATAGAATTTTCTAGCATGTGCGACTACAGTAAACGACCTGTAGAATATATAGTAATCCTAGAATTGACTATATTATTCTGCTTTATTTTCTTTCACTGGATCTACTGAATTGACAGATTTTACAGGTTTAACACACAAGTTATGTTATGATTCTTTACCTGATTTATGTGTCATGGTTTGGTGCGTGTTTTAACAGGAGAAAGTAAGTACAAAACCTTTAGAACTTTTTTCATGTTTGATATGTTATCATTTTACAATGCTGGCACATTGACATTGACAGCTGATTTCGCAGACCGAGAAAACCCAAATGGTTCCCAAACAAATGGAGCAAAGCCTGCGAGCTGGGTCATGCTGTCGGCTTCAGCTGCATTGCTGTGTTCACACGTGTCATGCCTCATTCTGCTCAGAGGAAACCAAACGCACCCTCCCAATTTGGCTGTCGTCTTAAGCTGCAAAAATGTCCCATCTCTCCCTCTGCCCATGACCAGGCATAGCTGCATATGTATTTCTGCCTGCTCTTTCAGGCCCACTGTCCACCTGTAGGCTTTGGCAATGGTGGTTCAAGGTGTCACTGTCATCGCTGTTTGACATTTGTAAAAGAGTGACGAGGTCAGAGCCTAGATACCAGACTCCAACCACATTCTGCTGCCGTAACAAGCATTTCAAAATCACGATCCGTCTGAGTGAACTGATCTAAATGCAGACAAGAGTCCCAGCTCCAGTAGTTCCCTCGCTTTAGAAATGGTGTGACCGACATAACAAGCTGATGTGTATCTTAAAGTTGTTGGACTGGAAACTAACGCTCCTATTTTTTTTTTTATTATGAGCATAAATGTTCAGACCATTGTAGCCTGCATGTGGCAACATGCTCTGCGTCGTGACGCCCATACATTTAACAAAACCTTTTGGCGTATGTATCTACTTGTCCAACATTTTATTGATGCTGTTGGAAGTAAAAAATATAATTTATTTATCTTTCTGCCATAACAAAATATACTACTATTACCGACTTTTGCAGTCTCAAGTTTATTTAACCCCCTTATATACCTCATAAGAGCACAGCTTTATGCACTTAATTTAGCGTTAGGGCCTCCAGTTCTCTGTAAAACCCTGATGTTCATAAAGGATTCATGCCTGATCTCCAGGGTCAGGTTCTCCACTACTAGAGAAGTCACTTAAGTAGCTCAGAACAGTCTAGATAAAGTTTTGGAATGCGGTTCAGTGGAGCAGTGAAACAAACCTAAACTCTCCAGTCCCATGCCTCAGCGCTATGTCTGGAGGAAGACGCACGTTCCGATGAGAGCACTATGCTTACAGTGAAGCTTTGGCTCGTGTGAGCCGTTTTACTTCCTCGGGCACCGGAAACACGATGTGTGTAGAGACGAACATGTATTCCATCAAATATCAGGAAAATCCTTGGAGGAAGACGAAGCTGGGGCCAGTTTGACGATCCAGGAGTACAAAGTTTCAGAGCACAGTTCAATGTTTACATTGTTCAGTGGCCTTTACAGTGGCTTGTCTCTAACCCTCTAAAAAATCTTTGGTGGGATTTGAACAAGTCAGTTGCATAAAGAAAACAAGGAAAATGACAGAAGCCAGAAGGTTCCTCAGGAATACATGTATATGTATTAAGTTTGCAGCAGCGAAATTGGTCTACAAAGTACTGGAGATGGTCATCATCGAAGGATGGAAGAACTCTGTGCTTTGACATCTGTTTTATTGAGATACTTGATCAACATGACACAATTTGGTCGAATAGTTTTGCTTCCAACTGTTAGTCATTTCCGGTGACTAAATCCCAAATAAAGATTAAATGCCAACGCCACTACATATTGTGTGATTCACTTCATTCAATTCTGCCTCGCACATGTGGAAATCTTTGGAAGATGTGGGATAAAATTAGACAAACTGCACGTCAGTTGACATCCTGGACCCACCAGAGAGTCTATGGGAGTACAAGCAAATGGGAGAAATAATGTTACACGTGTAACCGAGCTGATGGCGAAGCATCGCACCGAGGTTCTGTAAAACGAGCGCTTCCTGATGCTGCAGACACGGCGCGAGAAAAAGAGAGAGCTGGGAGAATGCTGCAGCGCTCTTGTTAATCAGATGCGTGCCTCTCTAGGCCGCTTGCCATGTTTGTATACTGACGCCTGAGAACAAAGGCAAATCAATTATTGCAATGTTGGCAAACATCAAGATAAAATGACTTGGCCATGTTCTGACAGCCTCCTCTCGCCTCAAAACCCGCCTCCCAGTACCATCCTATTTCTGCTCATTCAAATTACCTCAAAGAGTGCACTGGCCAGGAACGACCGAGGTCTGCTCCTGGTTGACAGTGACATTCTTGGAAAAATCATTTCCCATTTGTCAAGCAAGCGAATAATCTAGATGTCTGAAGAAGAAAGCCTGTAAGACTATAATGAATCATTAGAAATACATTTTCATGAAGTTTTAATGCTGCCTTGGGTTTCACATAGCCACTTCATCCTAGTATGTTGTGTGCAGATGAGTTTTTCCTGACCTTTTTTTTTTAAATGTTATTTCCAAAAACAGCCAAAAGTTTGTATCAGTATCCCATAGGTCACTAAATATCAACACCAGCCCCTTGAAAACAAAGTGTAATGGGGAGTCGAACATAACCTGAGATTGAACTCTGCTCCCACCTGCTGTTTCCCGCACAGAACTGCGGGAAGTTATTTGTTGAATCCGAGGGGCTTCTCCACTCACACACACACACAAACACACACACACCAGCAGCAGTTTACATTTTCCAATAACCAAGACAACTTGATGAAAAATATTACGGATGCCAATTCAGTTAAGACACACAGGACTATCCCCTCACATAGGATATAATCTAATTGATTGCTGAGTGTGTCTGCAGTAATTACCTGATGCAGTGATTAGCATGTGTGCCCACAAACATACATGCACTTGGATGTGCCACAGAAATTTTCTGTGGAGCTACTCTGGTGATCAAACGGCTCAAAATGATGGTTAATGAAGTAGCAAATCCAAGTCATTAGCATAATTAATATGGAGTCCTGATTGCCTTTTGGATATTTCCCCCCACTCTCCCTCTATAATCTATTATGGACTCCTTGTTTTGCGCATTAATTGAGCTTATGACTGATTTTCAGCAAATCTATATCTTATTTCCCTGAGTTGTAGCTGACAGGCCGTGTGACCCAACCCGGAGGTAAACCGGCCGTGTTGTCAACCATTAACTCCAAAGAGACAAGCATACTCCTTATACATGTTTCGGTTTAAACTTTGAATTCAGGCCAATTTTAATATATTGTGTACTTTTAAGGGGTCTGTTACGGCCCATTCTTGGGGCGTGGTAACGTAACACGTACAAGGCATTAACATTACCTTACTGAGGCAATTTTATTGTATTAACCATGTAGCAATCTACAAAAAAAAAAGAGATAAGGGCAAACTGACAATTATGGTACATGTGTGCACATGGTATTTACAGAAATGTGAGGTGGAAAAAAAGGGAAGCTTTGAATTCAGGGTGAACCATGGCCAGAACAACAAACAAAAGCCAAACTAATTTATTTGTAAGAAACTAGCATAATCCCAATAAAAGAACAAAAACACATCCACTAAATCTATCTCCCTAACTAACCACAAATAGGAGAAAATGGCAGTTGACCGCTACGCTCCATACTAAGTCCAAAGATATGCAGTCATATCTATTTACAAATATATATAGAATTACTAGAACAAGGCTAACACACATTCAACCACCAACACGCTGCTAACGATAACTGATGTACACAATGCAACGCTAACACTACCAAACAAAGGTCTAATACAAAACATACCCCGTTCAAACAAGGAAAAACACACACTGTGGCTGTCAAAGTTGATTATTCAAGGAGCAAATGAAAGTTCCTGTTGCAGCGACTTTTATAATTCAGCCCCTGAATCCGCCTCCTGCGTCAACCAATGGGTGCAGCAGCATCACCAACCATCTTCCATTCTTCTGACATGGTTCCATCTCACTTCACATAGATCCTACTAAGACGAGCGAGGTCTCACTGTTACATTGATTTAAACATACCAAGTCATAGAGGAACATATGCACACTATATACCATCAATACACGGCTGGCCGTAACAGGCATCTCCCATGGGTGATAGGGTGATCCCATTCTCCACAATGTGAAAATGAAATGGACTTTCATTTGTGATCTATCATAAAACATCACTTGAGATTGTTTCATGTTGGTTCACATGTCGACAGGCACCAGTAATCCTTTACTGAACATGTTAATATAGACCAGCATGTTATTGGGGTTGTTGATGGTTTGAAACAGATAATCTTTGGGTCGCAGGTATGCTGCTGGTTGGCATTCATGGGCACCTCAGCTTGTTTTGTCTGGGGCTCATTCTGTCCTAGGTGAGGGTCAACACGCCGCTGATGGTACAGCTAATACAGAGACAACATTTTCATAAGCCTTGCTATATGAAGGCTGTGTGTCAGGTGTTGGAGGAAGAGGGCACAACAGAGACATTCTCATTACCCAGCTCTGCTTCATTAATCATCGTTGCTTCATTTTAATGACCAGGTAGCTGTTCAATGCATAAATATTTACGGATTGCAAATATAGAAATCTAACCTATGTACAACAAAAACAACGATGGATCAGTTGGTCAGCCATAATATTAAAACCACCTGCCTCATATTGTGTATCGTCGTAGTTTTTGCTGCCAAAGAAAAAGCACAAAATCTGCGCTCATTAAAGCGACGGATGACCTGTCACTTGCAGCTGATGCTGGCGACTGCTCAGTTTGAATTATTTTAGACCTGAGCTCTGCTTTTCAAACAGTGGATCAGGCATCCCAAGTTGGCTCTTCTCAGAGTCTCTCAGGTACCAACTCATGTCCGTTTTTCCTTTTTTCCAACATATCAGCTTAGGAGACAAATTGTTGCCTAATATATCCCAACCACAGTGTTATTTTGTTTTCGCTTGTCAGTGATTATAATGTTATGTCAAAGCGCTGCACCCTCCAAAATATCAAGTCAATTACTGGCGCTTGAGTCTGTGTTTGCAAAAACATCTTGAGACACTATATATTTTTAATTGTGGCTCCTTTCACTTCTTACAGGAGGTGACGGCAGCTCCTCGGCAGGTTTGTCCTCATAGTTATTCACTGCACAGCCGAGCTACCATATGTTGTTTAGGATAAAACCCCAACAACCATCAGCCAATGATAAGACTCTGGAACAATGCAGATACATTTTTTATGGGAGACAGTGAACATCTGTACCAGCCTCCATGGAAGCCACCAGAGCCTCCGGAAATGTTTGTGTATTGCACCCGCTGTAAGAGGTGTTGGTGCAGATTGCCTCCAAACCTGCACAGCTACAGGGGTAGGAGCAGGTTTTTTGAATAGAGTAGCTCAATAGGGCAACTGTTAGGGGTCCTTGAATAATGAATTAGTAATGAAGGGAGCCAAGCAGTACTTTCCTCTGAACGCATGCAGGACTGGACTGTATTGTGACTTAAGCACATTTGTGTAACTGACTGTCGCCACCCAGGAATACACACTAATACCCAGTTTAACAAACAGACACTCAATTAAGCCGCTGTGTTAAGAGACAGATGAAAGCTAAGTACTTTTAGCCATGCTGTTACTATATACAGTCGAGTAGATGATATTAGAAACAGCCAGCAATACTGAAACATTCCATTCACAGGAGAACACCAGATAAGTTCTACGCTCAGACAGTTATTTGCAGATGTGTGTACATTTCTGTGAAAAATCATTTGACCTCCTCCTGCCTTTTTATATTGTTCTATGAATCTCATACTTAACCTTCTCAGAAGACCTGGTTTCTACCAGCCCCGTTCAATGACATCATCCCTTATATAGACTGTTTTCACGAACATTAAATTGACTTGCTGGTCTCACCAGCAGCACACTCTGTCAAAATCAAAAGACATTCAAAACTATATGTGCATATTTGGAGCAACAACTGACCGAAAACACCAAATGCAACACAGACCTCTCTCACCTCTAGAATAGTCAGTATTCATGGCTCTATTGTTAAAAAGACATTTAATAATGGCATTCATAGGAAATGCCATGAGAGTGGTTTTCATGGATGTAAACCCTCTGGATCCTGAGTGACAGCAGTCACTAAAACTGATTCCCAAACTGTATTGGTTGGGTCTCAGGTTAACAAAAAGCTTCACTGGTGCTGTCAGCCAGCAGGGTACCAGCAGTAACTATGGATGGAAACAGAGGATTTTCGGTGTCCACCCCGAAATGTGACGGATGATGAGGAATATAAAGTCTCAGGATTAGCGTTAATGCCAAAATGGGCCTCAAACTCCAGAGGCCCAAGACTTGTTTGGATTTTGCTTTAACACACCTTAATGACAGGAAGAATATTGTATGGAGTCCAAAGAACAGTTGTTTGGAATACAAGGGTCTTATTAACTCTGGTAAAAAGCCCAACAGCATGCCTCAAAAAGAACATTTGACATACAGTCATGAATGGAGGCGGCAGCTTAATATGGCCTAATGCCATGATGTCTTGCAATAAAGGGGGCAAATATGAATTCCGCTCTATGTGAATGAGAATGTCGGCCTATTAAAGCAGTTCTCTGTTGCATCTAATGGTGCCACAACTCCTCTATGAATTGTTCCCAAATGCTGTCAAAACAGAATTGCTTTGGGCTTTATTTCAACACAAGAAGGTCCTAAACATATATATTGCTCAGTTAATCCCAAGTCGGAGGATAGAAAAGGGCATTTGACTGGGATTTACACCATTATCCGTGTTTGTTTTCAAAGTCAATTTAATTGCTAAAGAGGAAAGGAGCAGACACTTAAAATCAGAAAGTTGTAGAATAAATAAATCTCTTTATCCAAAACCTTATTGTTCGTACATGGAGACATTGTGCAACGAGCCCAATCCAAATCCCTGGAGATGCCTCTGTGCAAATGTTCTCAGATGAACAACCATTTCCACAGAAATCGATGCAACCACAATGCTATTAGGAACATTTTAATTGGATGTACAAGCGGATTCATTATTATTGTTGTGACGGCTGAGCACGTCAGGCGCAGCATGTCTGCCAGCCATTGTGATGTGTGCTACTGAGCACAAACTGAGAAATAGCCTGGGTAAACCGTCTGAAGGCACTCCTGGACTGGATCCTGACATTCTGTTTCAGTGACGTTATCTGTCCGCAGAACTTTATTTCTCAACTTTTGCTGCAGAGCCAAATGGAGTTTTAGCGAACAGGTGTCCATTTTAGCAGCCGTATGATTCTGTTAACAATTATATCATCACCAAGGCCAGAGACACGGAAATAAATACAGTTCAATACACAATATGTATATGATCATGCATAATAAAAAAAAAATATATATAAATAGCTGATCACGCAGTGGCCTCAACATTTTCTAGTCTGTATAGACATTAACATTGATTTAAAATTCCGCTCATGCTCTCTGCAGTCATAAAGAATGTGTTGCACGTAATCATCATTCCAATTAACCTCTGAGGCCTCTCGGCCACCTTTTTTAGATCCAGTAATCAATTCAAGAGTTCCATGTAGCAAGTTATTACGCCAGTCATTAGGTTGATTCAGTGTGCAGCGTCAGTGTGATGCTGCTGATAGTACAGAGGTGAAAGACATAGTTCCCACTTATGTTTGTTGCACATGTTGCATGTAAAATAAACAGCTTTGCAATCTGTTTGTAAATGTTTTAAAAGAGGGTTAGCGTGAGGGTTTCACCCTTAAATTTTGCAGACATGGCTAGATTATTGAGTGGCTGAAGGCTGGTCATGTGATTTAAGGTCTAGAGTTTGACACTGGGGACAGACAGGCTGAGAAAAATCTCAGAAAACCAAGCATTGGAGTGCAGGGTGCTACAGGCTGACACATTTCTGTCAAAACAAAATCTGAAGTGGTCGAGTTACCTTCTGGTCTCAGCATTGTGATTTTTGTGGAGTGGGTGAAAGTGCTACCTGATTCATGTTTTGGTTTCTGTTGTGACATGGTGATGGTCGGGTGAGGATTTATTGTTGACAACACAAACCCATCCTTCTACTCCAATTCCAACAGTACGGGGTTTAAAGATGTCCGAACACATGTTAGATCCTCTATATAGTGCACGTCAGCCAAAATCTGCCGATGTACACATCGTTTGGCCAGTCTTCAGTAAAAATACACTCAACATGTTGCATAAAATGATTCTATGAAGATGGCAGCCGAAAGGAATGAGATGTAACTTTGCTGCCACAAAAACAGGAGACAGTCTTAATTTAGTCTTGATATAAGTGCAAAATGTAAAGTATTATACCTTCAATTAAACAAGAAGACATTATTCCCATAGACAACATTATAAAATGATTATGACTTGTACTGCTTCATTTTTGGCCGGGTCACCCTTGTTAAGAAGTTGCGAATCGCTCCTTTAGAATAGAGCCATTACATGTCTGCCGTTCTTACAGGAAACAGCAGATAAACACCGGTTTAACTAACCTACACTTAGTGTACAATAGCTTTTCCTGCGAGCACAAATAGCAGCCTTCAACTTCTGTTGGACTTAAATGTAGCAGCACCTTAATTATTACTGTTGGTAATATCCTACTACTTCGTCAGGTTTAAGTTACTGTGAGCAACCAGCCTTTAAATGACACAGCAATAGATGTCAGACTGAGTAAATCTACCCGTGACGGATTGACCAACCCAGTGGATTGAGACGGTGGTGGATAACAGGGGTTTAACCAAGGTTTTACAGAGTGTGTCCTCTAACACGACTTCAGCCATCAAGAAACACAATCATGCCCAAAACCAACAGCTTTGGGACACTGTTGCAGAAATTGAACCCTGGTAAGCAATCACCGTTGTCTCTGTGTGAATACAAACATCATAGCAGTGGGTTGAAACTTCTGCAGTGGCCACTCTGAAGATGGTCTGTCTGGTTCTGGTTTAATCATTAGTAACAAAATATATTTGAATTCAAACATTTTCAAATGCGTTCCACAGTGAATAATGATAAATATATATATGTATATATATATATATATATATTGATAAATATATATATGTATATATATATATATGTGTACATTGCAAACATTACTCTGTCCTTAACTACCGTGGAATCTCTGTCTGTCCATTAACAAATTAAAATGGTCTAGGAACAATTATAAAGTATTTATGCTTACGCTGTCGGCCCCGGCAGCAAGGGTGTGAAGGGTGTGAGACGGAAAAGCCCCAAATCCCCTGTGTTGTAAAAAAAAAAAAGAAGCTCCCCTAATTGATTATATATGAAGAATTAGAGTAAAATACAGAAATAGATTCATGTGCATCAAATTTGGAGCGGTTGAGAAAAGATGGCTAAAAAATCATTTGGATAGTATTTGAGTTATTGAGCCAACATGAAGGATCTCATGCGGACGCAGCAGATGATTCCGTAATATCCCCGACTGTTTGGGGTTATAGTGATGTTGGATTCAAGTCTATTTTTCCTCTCAATATTTCTCACAAGTTAAGAACTTTCCAGAAAAACTTGCTGTACCACATCCTTCCACAAAGACTCAGAAATGACGGCCGTTGGTCATTTGTCTCAGTTAGAATGAATGAGGACACCTACCTGTTCAAGCCTGCGGTGCTGAGAAATCTTTGCAAGATCTCTGCTTTTCCGGTGTGTTCATTATTTTTCTCAGGGCACTGTTTGTCCGTCTGTGGCAGAGTGTTAGAGGGACGGAGTGACTTATGGTACAGGTAGCACTTGAGGCGAGGGCTGAGTCTATTACGGCAGGGCTGATGTCTCCACTCGTGTCATTTCCTTTTGACTGATGCCATAATCTGCCTCGCTGCCATGCATTATGATCATCTCTCTTCTTCCATGACAGGGCGTCTTTGTCCCCTCTTCTGTCTTCGTGGGGGTGGGTGAGAACTGAATAAGGGGGAATCGCTCTTTCTCCCACCTCACCCAGTGTTTAATTAGTTGACACACTATTTTAATGGGAGTTTCTGACATGTCCTCACTGTGTGGAAAAAGGGCAGTGGAATAGAGTTACTTTTAGCTACTGAGAGATACCACACTTGAGGACATGCGACAACACGGCAGAGAGCTTAATCATGGAGGACTATTGTGGCCTCCATGATTGTGGCAGAGTGTCGCCTCATTAAAACCGGAGCAGTAACCACATTAATGTCCTTCAAACAGAGACACATTCCCTTATACAGTCATTCTCTGCACCCTAGCAACCAACAAATAGGACAAAACAAGCTCAGAACTATTTTTCTGAAAAGCTTGAGCTCTCATATGTGTGCACGTGTGTGTGTGTGTGTGTGTGTGTGTGTGTGTGTGTGTGTGTGTGTGTGTGTGTGTGTGTGTGTGTGTGTGTGTGTGCGTGCGTGTGTGTGTGTGTGTGTGTGTGTGTGTGTGTGTGTGTGTGTGTGTGTGTGTGTGTGTGTGTGTGTGTGTGTGTGTGTGTGTGTGTGTGTGTGTGTGTGTGCGTGTGTGTGTGTGTGTGTGTGTGTGTGTGTGTGTGTGTGTGTGTGTGTGTGTTTTATTAATTACATGAAGACGGCAGTGAGACCTGCAGCCGCCCCAGACAGGCTGTATGTCAAAGCATTGATAAAGTCATTCAGCAGTCAGTAGAGAGCTGTTTATCCTGGTTCCTATTTCTTCGTGAGGCCAAGGTGTCACTCACACCAGGTCCAGTTATTTATGAGCACACTTCAAAAAAAGTTATTTCAAGAAAGTAAGAAAAATCCTTGTGTCTGTTAAATCAGCCTAGTTTCTTTCTTGAACAAAATCTTTTCAAGCATGTGTAGGATTATGTAAATTTGTCTTAATATGATCTCCCATAATGTGGCTTACCACTGAGCTACATCACTTTCTCCTGTTTTAAACCGATTGGCTTAATTTAAGAATCTGTGAAATGACACCGCTTAAAGATCATTCATCTATTTTTATTTGTCGCAACAAGAGCACATTCACATTTTACAATTATTAATATTTAAGGCAGAGAAGACAGAAGGAAGAAAAGATGAAGGCCTTAAATATACCCTTTTGTGCCTGGAATCTGGTGGTAGTGGCTGATGAGTCTGCTAAGGCTGATGAATGATGAGGCTGATGGGTCCCCGAGGACTCGGTGGAGATGGGGAGGTGGAGGGTACGCGAACCAGCGATACCAGAGAACTATATGGATGGAGAAAAGCATATATAAATATATATTATATACATATATTAAAGACAGCAGATGATGGTGATTTGGCTAATCATGCAGGTGAGTGCAGCTGACATTAATTAATGACCCAGGACGTGAAGCAGGTAACTGAGACCAAGGATTTATGAAAGGTGAGGATAAGCTAATGGTATGAGCAGTAACTTTGGCCCAAGTGTACCAGAGGATAATCTTTCTGATTGAACTTTCGCTCGATCTCGGTTACTATTATGAAGAAATCTAAAGTCAGGTCCACAGAGCCATACAAAAAAATATATAAATCTGTTAGTCAGGTAACTGACAGATGATTTTGCTCAGCTAAACTTCTTAAATGTCTGTCAATTTGCTCCCCAACTGCTTCACACTGCTCCAAAGGGATGGGTCAATGTCAGGGGAAATAGTTTTACAATGTTGAACTGTATATATATATATATATATATATATATATATATACTGCCTATAATGAAGTCAGAAGAATAGACATTGTTATATAACATTACTTTGTGTTAAGAAATGTTCAGCACTTTAAATGCCCCCCTCACCTGTTTGGATGAGCACAATTTTGAGTTAAAATTTCTTGTTGAAAAATCGTATAATACGACCCTGTTGCAGCATGTATATGCGTAATGCAAGGGGCCAAGGAGCGAGCCCTGGGATACACCACACGTCACAGAAGCCACCAAGGAGGAGGCATTAACCATGGCTATTGGGGAAGTCCTGTTCGATACGTAGGATTTGTTTTTTTGCATATTAAAGCATGTGCGGACTTATTATACAGAATTACTTAACTTGATTCATCCAAAAAAGTCTGATGACGGTCAAATAGTTTTCTAAAAATGATTTACTAAAACGATAGGCTAATCTAATTAAAATTCACTAGTTTCCATGAAATAAAAAATGTAATCTGATTTTATCTGATGATTTGTCATTTTACGGTAAATTTAGAGGTTCTAAGATATTAAATAAATATATGCCCATAAGGGTTTTTAAGCTAGAGGAATGTTCTGAATTCAGATCCACCCGGGAACAACGTCCGGTTCCAGAGAGCAACAGCAAATAGATAGATGTTTGAAGAAACTGCGTCTTATTGTAAACTAAGTAATTATGGTAATGATTCTTAAAGTCAGCCCAGTCAAGAGATGAGGAATAATAATGTAAAGAACTTAAATAGCATATTTTATCTCCTGTAAAGAGTAAATAGGGGGGGTCGGGATTATTTCCCAAAATCTTGCTGTAACTTCTCTGGGGGGTGTGATGAGGTCGGAGCCTAGACGCCAGACGACATGTTCGACACAATAACAAACAATGATAAAGTGAGTTGTCTGACTGAAAGTGCTTAAGTGGTGGTACTTATGTGTAGTTTTTAGGTACTTTACAGTTGCTGAGTGGCTCATTTTAAGACTTCCATCCAAGGAAATTCAGCCTTTGAGGAGATTTTTTTTTGCTCAATGCCAGACAATTTTATATTTTAACAATGAATGGCTTCCTTGTCGTTTGAAGAAAAGCAGCACTCGGACTTGCTTTCCTGTAATGGAATACCCATCAGTAATCTTTATCTGATCAATCCCTCCATCTGTGACTGATATCCTTTAGAGGATACTGCTCACAGAAATTGATTTATGGTCTTGTCTGAATGATGTGGGATGTTTACATGGATGGTATGATCCAAAAAGGCAACCGGAGGCACAAAAACAAACACGGTAACACCAGACTGGAGAGTTGGGACTCACTGGCTGGGAATATGGAGGTGAAGAAGTATGCAAAATCTTTCTTTTTTTTTGAGCTGAAACCTAATAAATGTCTCTGAGAGGATTATGCAGTGTTAAGCACATTTGTAGGACTTATCTTGTCTTGCCCTCTGTATGACGAGAGGCTTTTCGGCTCACATTTAGACGTGTTTGGACACTTTTTACGACTTAGCTGGTTTGAGCTCTTGATTGGGGCACGGGATTTGTTGGTTGTTAAAAGGAAATACATTGTTATTGTAGGTTTGAAAAGCAATTCAAAGGTGTTTGCAGGTGGAAGCAAATTTTGAAAGATTATCACAGTGACTGATTGATCAGGGGTCCTTCCCAGATGAGGGTGATTATGGGTTTTAACAATATGTTTGAGTTTGGGGGTTAATTTTCTTTTCATCCCACATACACATATGGCAAAGCTTCTGCTTTGTGATTGTATCCAGAATTCCACCATGGTGAGTAGAGCAGAACTGTTTTCTCGGTCCAGGAAAGATGAAATAAAGATGAGCTTTTAATTTCCTCTATCGCTTCAACAAGCAGTTCGACAGCTGGATTTCCCAGTAGCACTACAGCTGAACGCCAGCATTTCTCATCCCTTCAGATCACTATCCTTGTCCACGGTATCTCCAAAGTTTTAAGGGCTTAAGAGTTAACAAACTACCTGCAAGGGTTTTTAAAGTAGATACTATATACGGCCCGCAGGAGCTGGTGACGTTTCCGGCTTAAATCAGAAAGATTCATCGATATGGAGACCCTGGGGAATTCCACTCAAAGCTGTCGGATAGATTGCAGGCAATTATAAGGCTTTTTTCAAATGATCTCTGAGTCTTAAGCATCCCCATGCTCTGTCAGAGCAGGTACTAGCTGGAGCAGCTAATGGCTGCTGGAATCCGGAGCTCTGCTTTAACCCATCAGCAGAAACTACTCAGTGGGACTGATTACACTTCTTTGCATTTGTCTTCTTTTTTCCTCACTTGCTGGACAGAATGAAAGGAAGCCACAATGCAGATGTAACATGGATGCTATGGCAGGCCCCCGAATTGCTCTGAAATTACAATATCGAGCCCAAATGATGGAAGTGGCTTGGGAGTGGAAATTAAAATGTGGAAGTGAAGATTTCACTCGCTTCAATAATCTTTGCGCAAAGTGATTGTGGTCCAAATACCTGCACACCTTAATTTCCCCCTTTGTTCTTCTACTGAGGAATGAGCTTTTCCTCCAAGTCTGGGGGCTAATTCTATTGCAATCTTTCAAGAAGAATAGATTATGTGCACTCTATTAACCTTTTCAGCGCCGTCGTTTTTAACCGTACATTTCATGTTTCCTGCTTCATTGCAGCGTCGAGCTGTAAGGATGTGGAGGAACAATAGAAAAAAGGCTATCCACATATAAAGGCTATTTGGAGAAATGATTTTGTTGAAAACCAATGATAGAAAAAAGTTCAAATGAAATTGTTTACCCTGTAGATAAAATAAGGTCAGCAGTATTAGAGTTTATCTGCATGATTTGGAGACTCAGGGTTTGTATGATGCCAGTAGAAAGTATTGGTTTTGTGTTTGTTGGATGGAAATATTTCACTGTTTTTTGAGTCCAAGAACACAATACAGACATTGTTTAATTTAAAAAGGATTGCCACTGTTAGTCATACTGTTTTGCTCTTGTTATCATCACAGAGGACTGAGTGTTATTAGTGAAGGACTGTTGGCTTACAAAGCTACTGATGACATGCAAATTGAAAATTGATGGAAAACAAATCGGTTAGCTTCCCTTCTTGAAGGTTATCCAACGGAAGTTTATGTAAAAAAAACTTTGGCTGGACAAAGCAAAAAAAAAAAAAAAAAAATGGGCCCACGTTGTAGTCCATGACATCAAGAGTATATCCTGGAAAAAATCCCCAATCCCCTGCATTGTACAAGCAATCCTCCTGATTGAAGTCCTCAAATTAAATGGGAAGTTCTGTATACAGCATTTTTTTGAAGAAAAGGTTCCCCTGATGAAGAGAATATATCAAGTCAATTCATATGCACCAAATTTTGAATATATTGTACCACCGGTTAGGAAGTTATATCCATGTTGTAGAAAATAAAATTCTCACCCTGTTGAGTGAAATACGACATATTCAAGGTAAATCTCCTTGAGTAAATTTGTTTGCATCAGATTTGGACTAAATCAGACCAACAGTTTAGAAATTACGGCCCCAAAAGTTGTTTCTACTTAAAAAAAAAAACTCGCAATTGGATTAAGAAATGTTATTAACAAGATATATCTCCTCAAGTCGAATCGTAATCGACTTATATTCACTGAATTTGGAATAAATCGGCTCAACGGTTGTGAAATTAAGGCACAAAAAACGATTGGAGATAAAGCTCCTAATAGCGTTGGAATTATACATCCAACCCTTCCCAAAACCAATCCAGTTGTTCCTCACACTAAGGGCTATGTTGGTATAAAATGTGAACAAATAGCCATTACATGTTTTTTTGAGTTATTGAATTAACATGAAGGATCTGCAGTGGCAGTGATGAAGATTCCATAATATCCCCAACATTTTCTGGGATGTAAATATGTGGCTATGTACTTTAATTGTCATGTTTTTCCTTTCTCGCAGCTACTATACAAAAATAAACACTTTTTCATCATTTATAAATGATTTGACCCCTCTGTTCTGGCCATGGTTTGCAGCTGTGAGTAGTTCCTATACAATTTTTGGTGAACGGCATTGTGGGACAACAAGCCACACAAACAGTTCACAGCAGTTTATAGATAATGATAGCGTGATGGTGGCTAGCAATTTTAGAATGAATACATCGCAGGGAATTGGGACAGGGCTGTTTATTCTAGCATTTGTCTAGATTCGCCTGACCTGGTGCTCACGTGGGATGACAGAGGTTCACATATCACCTGTGTCCCCTCAGGATGACGGTGCCCTCATGGAAAAGTCTCTCGAAGATTCATGATTTTATATCACACCACAGTCTGTCCTACAGGATATCTGTGATCGGATCTAGAAAGAAAAAAAAAGAGTCAGAACGACCAGAAATGATGTTTCCGTTTATCATCTCAATTAATCTTTTGAATTGATGATTAGAAGGTTTTCTGTTTGGCTGATGAGATGTTTGAGAGTAGTTAAGCAGATTATACTTCTGAACGCTACAGTGACGGAAGATTCTCACTTTCCTCGATTGTTATCTGCAGATGGAATACAGAAACTAATTGGGTGCACGTATTATTATTTCTCCAACTTATAAAAGCCTTATCACCAATACGGCTGACCCTTATATAGGAAAATGAAATCCTTGCCGTGTTTCCTTATGTACTCCAAACACACCGCCTCTGTTTGATGAAATGCTTCTGCAGATCCTCACAGGAAGTATGAGACTCTTTGTATCCGGACCAGTCCTTTACGTATATTCAAAAATAACTTCCAATTAATTCCATTAGCTCCTGCCAGCTGGTTATTATCTGTATAAGTGGTGGGCAACACTTAACAGCAGGCTCAGCTTGTGTTAAGTATATTTATATCCTGGAGAGTCAGAGATATCATGGAATCATCATCGTCGCCTCGTATGCCATATTGACACTATAACTAAAAAATTATTTCACGGATTTCAAAAATCTCCAAAAGTTTTCAGGCCATAATATCTCAATCTTAGGTCTGATTTAGTCCAAATTTGGTACATCAGAATTGGCTTGAGGAGATGTGTCTTCTGTAATCATATTTAATTCTAATAGTTCAGAATTTACTCAATATGAGGAGCTTTTTACAAAAAGAACTTTTTATTTTTTTATGAAAAAAATTCATTTTCAGACCTAACTTCATATCAAATTTGAGGAGATGGCGGCGCGCAGAAATGTTGCTACTTTGAGCTTTCTCTAACGCCCTGCTGACTGAGAGGGCTTCGCTGTTTCCTTGGTTTTTTCCTGAGGCAATGACAATTAAGTACTTGAGCCTTAAGGAGTTAAATCAGGGGGAATGCTTGTACAACAAAGGGGATTGGGGGTTTTTCGGGGATATACACTAGCTGTAGGGAAAGTATCCGGATAGCTCAGTGGGTAACATCACTGACTTTGGTGCAGGAGACTGAGGTTTGAATCCCAGTCCAAAAGAGGGTGGACCCTCTAGTCTTGTGTTAGGAAGGGCATCCGACGTAAAAATCCACACGGAAGAAGACGACCCGCTGTGGCCACCCCCTAAAAAAAAAGGGGAAAGCACTGAAAGAAGTTTCTTTTTGCTTCACCCTTGCTGTGGTGGACGACAGCATAGTTAGAGTTATTCTTTGGGAAGCTCTGGCAGACTCAAACAAGTCTTAGCTGAAGGTTACAACTGCTCCCTTATTTATCTGCTGACCTCCATTAGAGCATATAATGTGTACAAATGATGGAGCATGTCCCATTTTGACTCCTGAGCTTTAATATCAGGTGTCATTATGGAAAGTAATATATTAAAGCTAATGTGTGATCAGCATTGCTTCCTGTTTTTAAGATATACGATGTTCTGATCAGACCTTATGACCCTCAAACAGCCTTCCCTGTCCACACTGTGACTTACACGCCTCACATTTATCATGATAACCAGGACATTTAGCACCATCATCATCTCTCCAATCGCTATTCCTCAGGATCATGTACAAATAAATTTCACTGAAGCTTCCATAAAGCTTCGTGCGAACGGGACAGCATGGACATATAGAGTCAGGGAATGCCAACATTTGAATTTTAATCTGAAGATTCCGTGGCAAAAACTTCACTTCCCTCTTCTCACCTCAGAGGCTGGTGGCTCTTTCAGTGGAAATGGAGTCTGGCTTCATCTTCAAGTGTTGATCACTTCTCCGCGCTTTTAGATGAGATAACAGAAGGGAGCGAAGACAGAGACGGCAGCAGGGGGAGGAGGTGTCGTTTAAAAATAGAAAATAGGATGACTAAATGGAGAGATGGCGTCTCCTAGTAAGACTGGCAAATACCACTAGTTCTGGATTTTTTTATTTCCTGTAAAAAAAAACCTGCCATATTCTTCTATACTTCCTTCAAATACATAACATGACAATGGTAATAGATAGATAAATAGATTATTTATTTCTAGATCGATAAGTCATTAGATGTAATTGCACTTTTGATATTCATATGAATAATATTTTACCTTTATACTTTCTTACTTCATACTAATATTTTTTTCACTTTTATATTTTCTTACTTTAATACTAATACTTTTGACTTTTATACATTCTTACTTTCATAATATCTTTATACTTTCATACTTTCCTACTTTCATAATATCTTTTTACTTTTATACTGACTTACTTTCATACTAATATCTTTTTACTTTTATACTTTATTACTTTCATACTGATATTTTTTTTACTTTCTTACTTTCATAATAATACTGTTTTACTTTTATACTTTCTTACTTTCTTAAGAATTGTCAGTTGAGTTGCTGGGTAGAACTCAGGGTCTGGTAGGAGACCCCGAGGTAGACCCTGGACTCGCTGCAGGGACTCCATTTCTCATTTGGTCCCGGGATCGTCTTGAGGACCCCAGGATGAGCTGGAGAGTTTTGGCGGGGAGAGGGATGACTGGATATCCGTTCATAGCCTGCTGCCGCCGCAACCCCAGCCTGGACTGAACTCAGAAAATGGAGCTGTTTGTTACACTGCACAGATGTGTACACTCAAAAAAAAAAAAAAAACAGGCTTTGACCGACTTTCAAAGGTCACATTGAAATGAGATAAAATGCTGACAGATGAGCCACCCGCTCAGGGGAACCTGGCGAGGGACAGGTGGCGCTCAGGTGATGAAAGAAATAAAAAAAAGGTGAATTGAGGGCTGTAAAAGCTGCCTTCTAACGACAGTCTTGTTCGGTTTCTGTGGAACGCCATCTGTTAACGTTCAGACTACTGCGATAGCCGTGAATTGAGTTTGTTGCTCCCCTCGGATGAATCCCGACTGCGGCGGTCCTCTAGCAGCCCCTCGGGGTTCGCGTTTGTGGTTTTTAAATTAAATACCTCAACATTAATGGATTGATTGCCAGGAAGTTTGGTTCAGACATCAACCCAATAGAACCCAGAACCATTTCTCCTCCAGGGAAAATTATGGAGGACGTTAAATAGATGAAATGGACCAGGTGTGAACACTTTTCATGAATTCTTTTTGTGATTGCAGCCTATTGTCAGAGATCTGTTTTTATTTACTGTTTTATTTATTTCTCTTTCCTTTTAAATGGTTTATTTGACTTTTTCTCAAACACCTTTGCTAATTTTATCACAATTTGTTGTTTTATTTTGTCCTATAAATCACTTTGTCAAGTTGTTTGAAAAGTGCTACATATATTAAGTTATTAAAATCATTATTTTTTTCATGGTTGTTTTTTCTTCCTCATCTGATAATAAATCGGCTTGACAGTGTTTTTCTGTTTTTGTTTTTTTAATTAAAAACACAGTTTCCTTCTTTTGTTTGCAATTCCAAGACGTTTATCAAAATAACTTTCCTCATTTGTTTGTTTTAATGACTAACACTCAGCAACATCAATAAAACTAAGTGGTTCTTTCAATACGAAATTACTCAAATGATGTTATCAGAACCAGTTTAATGTGATTCATGCCATGTCATGTCTTACATAGTGAGGAAAAAAAGCAGGAAAATTCACCATTATAGGTAAGGATTTCTAAAAAGTTGCTTTTGTTGCTATCGTCAGATCTATTTGTCTGAGGCTTCTGTTTAATGACAAAACAAATACAAAACTACTAACTGTATAAGCTTAAACTCCACTTCTTTAGCGCTAATAATATTTGAATGATGAAGTAATACGGTAAAAAGGACCTTAGAATGAACACGTTATATGAATAATGCTCAGAGTGATCAGCAGAGCTGCTGGTGCAGCTTTGTTTTAATGAGTCATCCAACTCATTATATATTCATCCTAACCTGCGGGGCTCCAACCCTGGTACAACATACACTATGATGAATACCCCTTATAAATAAAATACATTTAATGATCATATTATAACTTATAATCTTTCACTGATGAAGATTATGGTCCAAAGATTAAAGCATCGCTGCAGGTAGGTTGCTGAAGGTCAGATCTTGCACCTGCATGCTAGAGTTGAGAGATTATGTAAAAGAGCCGTGCTTGCCCCTTCCTCATTAACATAATTAAGGTGCCCTTTAGCAAGGTGCTGAACTCTCCGATGTTCGTAGGAGAAGCTCGGTGTCCGGTAAGTCGGACTGGGAGCGCTGGGCAGCCTTTCGTGAGTGTGTGGTGAGTGCGTTACTGCAGCAGAGCATCCCTGAATAATTTAAGCTGAAAACAAAGGACATGTTTATCATTCCTAGACGTTAAAGTAAAGCATAATAAACAGCTGTGACCTTAGTGGGAGTTGAGTATAGGTCGAATTTAACATAGGCAATGTGGCCTTTTATCTTGTTATGTATATATCCCAGTTCCTGTTTGACATTTCCCTGATTTTCAATTAATCTTTTGTGTACGTCCTAGCTGACCACATTCACCTCTAAAACAAATTCTATTAACTCCACGGAGCCGGTCATTGGTTCATCACTGCTTCTGGAGCGAGCACTGACAGACTTTTGTGTTTTAGCCATGAGGCTGCAGAGATCACTTATACTGCTGCCACAAAGGGCCCCGAAATTAATCCAAATGTATGAATAAATTTCATGAATTTCATAAAAAAAAAAATTTCAAAGTAATATTCCGGCCGCCGGACTGGCCAGAACTTAGCTTATAATTTTTGGTGTAGGAAGGTTCCGAACAATGACTCAAGCCCAAGAGCCCCCACCCCTTAAGTCCGGCCCTTAACTTTCCTTTGTCTCGTGTTTATTTGTGTTTACCGAATTTATGTATAAGCTCACCAAAAAATACAAAAAACCTGGAGGGGTTTGGCAAAAAATATAGTTTTATGGGGGTTTTTTGCAGAACACTAACTTTTGGATTAGTGGGTTTTTTTCTCTTTGTTTGTTATGTGCAAGTTTGTAAAATCAGGACAGTTTAAAGCATTTTAATAGAAATCGCATAAAGTAAATTCATTGACTTGAGGGTGATTAAACACCACGGCCAACTTGATAGACAGAACATTACATTTTTAATGCCTCGCTGGCCTCCCTTTAATTTCTCGAGCGATTACTACCCAAAGTACCACAGTCTGCTTGTTCATAATTAAACAAATATCATATCTCTTCAAAAACTGCCAATAAACGAATAAACACACCAATGAAAAAGCTATTACATCCCTTCCATAAGCCAGTGCTTGAGGGGGAGAATCTTGTCATTTCTATTATTTCCGCGCTTATTGTTTCATGCAGGATTTTTTGTGACATTATAGAGATGTAGAATGGCGCTGCAATAATATTAAATAGGCGCAACTACAGTTGTGATATGGGTTTCTAGAATATAATGAGCTGGGCAGTATCGACATGGTTTGCGCGACTTTGGTATGGAGCTGTAGAGAAGTTCCCTTTTGTTCCAAAGGTTGGCTGTTAAATAGTAATCCAGGCGATCCAGTCGAGTTCATGTGGTACGAATGCCGTTTTGACAACGTCATAGCAGAACGATGCAAAGTTAAAAAAAAAAGAAGAAGTGAAAAGCCACTGCAATCCCAGATTGGAATGAGGGTTGACTATTATCGATATCATGTGATGGAGAGCTCATTTAGAAAGGTTGGAGCAATGTCGCCTCGGCAGAAACTCCAATATTGTTTGTCCAACAAGCAGCGCAGCCATAAGTTGGTAATTTTTCTTCATAAAAGCCAAAATTGTAGTTTAGATTTATGGTGGATGCACAGAAGGGTTGGAAAAATTACCATAAAAATAAACGCGGAGAGAATTATTCAGTCTTAACACACATCGCAGGTGGCAGTTATTTCCCTCTGGCTGTGCGTCCATGCAGTCGGAATCACAGTGCGATCGTGTGCCTCGGTGTGAAGTTCATGTGTGTGTTTTTATCTGAACAACTGCTCGCCAAAGGATCATATCTACCTCTGGTGTCTGAATCACCTGACCTCGAGAGCTGATCTGTCTGCCTGCTGCTGTTTTAGTCTGGATCGTTACACAACCGTATGGTTTCAGTCCTAATTCAATGGATTTTTACACTGAATGCAACGTGAGCGGTCGACAAGGTCAGTCCAATGTCCGAGGCTCCTCCAAATTCATCTGGCAACTGAACGCTTCAGATTCTGACTCCTCGGCCAGTTTTAAGTGATACATACATTTTTCATCACTTCTATTACATCTTCAGCGCTGTGCAAACATGACTTCCAATCACCCCCTGATATAACTGAGCTAGGAGGAGATGTTTTACCTGCACAGAGTGTGAAAACGATATGAAAGAACATGATAGTGAGCATTTGTAGCGCCTAATGTACAAGGTGCTGAGCAGAGACAGTATTTGCTGCGCCGCCTGATGCAATTGGAGCTGCCACAGAGTCTCTTAAAGCCATCTTTCCTAACGATGCTTTTTACTGTTTCAGCACCGATGCTAGAGAGAGCACCAACACTCGTTTTAAGTCTCATTGTAAAGTATCGCCCGCCGACTCGGAATAAAAAGGTGTGATAACACTCACTATATTGAACCCAGGGAGGCTAATCCTCCCAGTAGGAGTAAGGCTGACCATAATCCAAGGACTGGTTCCAAAACTGCTGCTATGCTGAGGGCCAGGACTCCACGTCTGATGAGCCAGACACTCCTCTGATTGCTGATTCTACAAGCAAATATTTTTAGAACATGGCTGTTCTCCTCTCTACACATCCACACAAGAAGAACTTTATCATTCATGCTGTACCCCTTGACATCATGACGAGGAATCTGAAGAAATAAAAAAGCGTGAGAAACTGAGCATCTGTCAATCGCAGCACGTCTCAATGTCAGTCCAAACCTCGGGAAAGGGAATCGAATCTTTCATCAGGCTCGCCTTGCCTTGACTGCATAGCTGACGTCCGCAGGAGTCAACTGGGATAAAGTTTATTGATGATTTCATCATTTTTTGGGGGGTGTACGGATCGCTTTAAGCCCGAATGGGTAGGCCCCACCCAATCACTGCTCATGGACTACCATACAAAACAGGCAGATATAGACGGAAACCCCGACCCTCACCATCAACCAAGGCCCTCGGTGGATGGATTTTCCCATTTTCGCCTCTCGAGATCCCTCCCCTCCTCCCTCACAGAATCTTTTCCATTGCCCACTAGAACGCAGTCAAAAAAGATGAACTATTGAAGAACGGTAACCACAGGCGCCATTACTGTGGCATCTATCAGAAACCAGACAGACACTACGCCACTTTCAGTGTATTGGTAATCCAAACAGCCGCTGGCATGGTCACACAAATCGAAGCAATCCCAGACCATCAGGTACCTGCCTCAGTAATCTTAGATTTGTCAATGTTCAGCCACAAACGGACTCCTTCTCTCTCAGACAGTCCCTACAGCTGAAATGAGCTCTTTTTAATGTGTAATACATTTTAAGGCTAATAAATCCTTTTCAGCTAATGACAGAAATAATTAGCATTTGTTTTTGCATGACTCACAGGAATATCAATTCCTGCAAGTTTCACGATTCAGTCAGACGACACCGGGAGAGGAGGAGAGATTGCCGCCATCTTTTTCTCAAGCGTTTGTTAATGTAGAATAGTTTGAAATGGGTGAATTTACTTTATCGTAACCTGAAAACAGGATTATCAACACTAATCATTGTATTTTTAACTCTTTCATTTCGTGGCCAAGAAATAAATGTGAAAATGTTTTATCTCTGAATACTTTAATTCTTTGGGGGCATTTATTCATTTAATATCTTAGACACTCTAAATTCACCATTAAATGACAAATCATTTATTCAAGCATGTTTTTAACAATAAAAACAATTAGATTTATAAAATCATTCCATGATAGAGTCTTGTATTTCATGGAAAATAGTCAATTTTAATTAGATTAAATTAACCTTATTAGACTTCTTTTGGTTGTATCAAGTGATATAATTCTGTTTAGTCTTCACATGCTTTAATATGCCGAAGAAATCCTACTTATCAAATAGGACTTACTCTATAGTCCTGGACTCAAATTTGCTCCAAACCAAACAGTTGAGTATGACATTAAATGGTTAAGATCATTTATTGAGGGATTATCAACTTCACGTCATCAGAAAGGATGACTCCAAAGCTATGGATCGGTTATTTCTCTATTAGATTTACATATCTCCCACCACCGCTGTGTGCTTGCATTGTCTAAGCAAAGACTACAAGGGAATTTTGGGTTCAAATGAGATCCGTGAATGGCAAGGCTGATGCAAAGTTTTGTAATATTCTGAGATCATTTGAGTCGCCGCTGTTCAAAAGATGCTTTCTGCTTTAAATACTGCTGCTCCACTCAAGGTTATTAATAGACTGACTGACAGAATGTCCTCATGGTTAAATGAGGGGAAAGTCTTTTAGTAGATTGTCTCTAACAAAGCAATATCTGACAAGATGGGGAAAAAATACTTTTCTGTTGTTTATATTAGAGATATTTCCCCAAACTCCACTTCTGACAAGCACCTCAACATAACCCCCACCCGTCTGCAGTACTGTGCTTCAAACTGTGAAAAATTATAGTTGTTCTTCATAACCAAATACATTTTATAGAGAGAGAATTACTGCTAATGTAAAAACAAAGTGATATCAGCAAAACAGCGCAACAATATTACATAAACTCAGCTTTGCAAGACTGTTTGTTAGTTTGGGAGAATATCTAAAACAAAAAGTGACACGTAAAACGGGTAGGCATAATAAGCTGTAGCTTCAGCCTACTCCTTTTAGATCAAAAAAAAAAAAAAAAAAAAAGGCTATATGAATTTGTCGGTGTATGTATGTACGTGTAAATTAACCTTGGTTAGTTGTACATATGTAAATATACATGTGTGTGTATGAGAATGCCAAAACAGCTGATTTTCAAACAAAATGTATTGAAATAAAACCTACACTAATCAGCCATAACATTATAACTATTGTCAGATAAAATGTATCGCGCTACACAGCTAGCTATCAGTAAGTGGGATATATATTATCCAGTGAGTGAGCATTGTGTCATTAGAAAAGTTGATGTATTGTAGGGAAAAATAAGCAAGCATAAGGATCTGAGTAACAATGACACGGGCCAAATTGCGATGGCTATACGACTGGGTCAGAATATTTCTTGAACTGCAGCTATTGTTGGGTGTTTCCTGTCCTAAGGAAGGTGAATTAGAAAGGTTCATGGGTGTCAAAGTCTCAGTGATGTAGGGAATGAAGGCCAGTCTGTCCTTTCTGATCTAACAGAAGAGCTGCTGTAGCGAAAGTTGTTCTAAACGTTAATGCTGGTTCTAATATAAAGCTGTCAAAATAGAGCCTAGAAGTGGGAAAATTAGGACATACACATTATTAGTCAGGGGGTTTTATTGTTGTGGCTGATGGGTGTATATAATGCACTAACAAACTAACGTTACGAGTAATATTCTTGAAAAGATTCAAGTGCAAATGATTTCCTTTCTGAGAGAAAACAATGTCCGTGAGGAATTTCATCCAGGATTCAGACAGAACGCACCACTGGACTGAAACGACAGCCAGAAACCACAGACAACATTATGATGAAAATAAAGTCTCAGTAATCATCTTTTCACTTAGTGAAGAGTTTTATACCATGACAACTTCATCTTTAAAAGTTGGTATTTGTCAGTTTACTCGAGGAATTCGAAGTTCAGTGGGGTGAGTAGTTCTTTTAGGTAGGGGGGTGCGTTACCATGGATACACTGGTGAGTGAGGAGAGAGATCTTATAATCAATCCTGGTGGAGATGGGAAGCCAATGAAGGGAATGAAGAACAGGGGGTGATGTGTTCGTGTTTACGAACTCTCATCAGGATCCTTGCAGCACTGTTTTGAACATACTGTAGTCTTTGAAGACTTTTATCAGGGATCCCGGGATCATCTACCATCAACCTAAGTGGAGTCATCAGCCACCACCACCAGTATCCAGGCTCCAGAGGGGGGATATTCCAAGCTACCACTCATACAGAGACCCTTCGATCGCAATCTCCACAAAGAGTCTTTGCGCCAAACACTTTCTAATAGACTCATTATCACAAATCTACTGTTGTTATAAATCAATAATCTTTTCTACATTTTGTCATCTCTGATTGAACTTATATTAAAAGAAACAGGTTGTAGTACAATCATAACAAAAACCATGATGCACTTTTTTGAGGATAGATCCCAAATATATGGATGCCAGCTCACTAAATAATGGGGAAAAAAACCTTCTTCCCTTCATTTAAGTATTGAATTATGCTTCACCACGTACAGACTGGAAACATATTTACACTTCTGCATTTATTCCATCTTCATTCTTATTAAAACCTTGCTTTATTTCTTCTGTGTGGCCTGACCATCTGGCTCAAGTCCTTCAGTTTTCCCTTCAGACTCTGTAAAGGCAAACCTTTATTGGTGGGCCAATTGGTCTGACAGGGTCCGGCACCATGCACACCTCCCACCCCACACAGATAGACTCGACCCACAACTCTATCATCTACACACAAACTTTCCTAAAGCTTCGGAGAGGGCCACTCATCATCTCCTCTTTTCCCCAAACACGCACTAATTAAAAGAGAACTGGGATATTTCGGGAGCATCTAGATCATCATGTCATGGCAAAACTTCACCAAGCGTTCTCCTGACACTCCTGTAAGTGTCTTTGAAACAGTTCCTCTCCTAGAACACCTTTTGTCGAGAGCCTGTCTCATCCCTGCCACGTTCACCTGACTCCAGCCCTCGCTGTCGGCTATTAATTGCAGAGGGCTTCGGCTTTTGTAATTATGTTGTCAAGCGCAAAAGTAGTGACTGCAAATAATGTGAATAGTGCAGCTTCTGTTCTCTTTTTGCGAGGCTGATTCGTCTTGATCCCGAGGACTCATCACTGTGAAAGGGGGAAAAAATCAGTCCGTGAACCAATTGAGCATGCAAAGCACATTGTCACCCATTTGCAAGGAGGAAACGGTGGAAAACAAACTATATTTCTGGCCTGACCTGAAATAGAGCCCAATAAAGCGAGTGCATTGTTGTCTTTTATAAAATTAAAGGTCCGTATCACGTTGTCAAAGAGAAGTTATGGCACAGGTCTTAATTGGGGTGTGGAGTCGATTTGAACGGAGCGAGTTCTGTTTTTCTAAAGTTCTCCCTAATCTATATGGATATATATAATCCGTCCTCACGGGTGGAAGAGTTCTGAATGTGGAGTTCTGTTGGAGTTTCTGGCCTTGTGCTAAACACCATTAAATATTTATACGTTGGACAAAGTGCGATTACCTTAGGGAGAAGTTTGCTTATCTCTGTCGGTAGACGGGAGGCTTGAATCAATGGCTGGAGGTTTTGTGAACAATGGGAGCCCCAGAGGAGATGCTGACAAGGTCTGCCACGCAGCACTGCCTCTGCTCGCAAAAATATTCCCGAATCTTATAATATCATCGGGATCCCCGAATTCAAGAGTTTTCATTACATCCGATGGAGGTTCGCTGGATAGGAGCCACTCAGCCATGTTGGAAATAGCGGATTGAACAGACAAATGAGTTGCCAAACTTTAAACCTCATCGGTTTCGGAAGAGATTTTCTGCAACCTGGAACTCCAGAGACATCCCCTAATATTATCACCTTGATGTACAAGAACAGATTTGTAAAAATATATGAATAAATAAGCCCCTCTGCTTCCAGTCTAATTTTATTTTCTCATCTATTGCAAAGTCTCCTGGGATTCTGAGGCTGTGCGCGTTACGCTCAGTGCTGATAATGCTCGCAGTTTTAATAAATAGTCCGTATGTGATTTATTTTATGTTTTATAGTAATGTTTTATCGGTAAAAAAGCAAACCCCAGATGACTAATGCAAGATTATGGGCTCAGTGTTGCCGGGCGTTGTATTAGAAGTGATCAAGATCCCCTCCAAAAAAACAAGTTTGGGGGCGTGGTGGTTCACTGTTACCCTGGGCACTGTGGGTTGTCATCTGTGAAAAAAAATCCATACATTCCCACTGATGGCCTCATTCTCTTAACTCGCATATATGCCTGCATGAATTCATAGAAAATTCAATGTAAGGTCGCAGAAACTTCGCCTGTGGCCGGCGTGCGCTCATGAATATGCAGTTGCCAAGGTCGGAACGGTCATTGCCAGAGGGGCCCAGACCTCGACCTCAGGAATGAGAGCAGGAAGCGTGACAGTTAAGGACAATTGGTTCATACACAAACAAACAAATGGAAACGCTCGAGCAGCAAGGCCAGAACAACATAATGACCCCACATAACCCCTGACCGAAAAGGGGGCCGCGACTTGAACTGCGTGTGCAAGGCACCGCCCGGTGATCCTGACTTTGCTCGGCTCAAGGCTGAGCCGCTGTAAGAGGCGGCGCATCTGTCAGATGTCTGTGATTATTAATGAAAAACTGACCTTGACACTGCAAGTGAAAAAACGCCACATCAACACCAAGAGATAATATTAAAGTGAAGGAAATTAACAGAAAAATGAAAGGAAGACAAAGAAAGTAAAAGGAGAAAGAGGGGGGACATAATGGAATAAGTTACGAGTGGAAAGATGGACAGATAGAGAGCAGGGAGATAAATAACAGAAATGACTGCTGGGAAAGAGAAGCAGATTGAGGGCAGTGCTTTTTTTTCTCTGTAGAGAGAAGAGTCGGGGCATGGAAAGATTCAAATGAATCCGAAAGATTATCCTGGGGAAAAAAATAAAAAACATTTGAGGATTTCAATTGAATAAATTCAAAAATGTTATGTAAATTCTCCTCCTTTATTCTGTTGCCATGTCCACCCTGAGCGCACGTGTTGTAAGGGAAGCTAAGTGGAATGCTGCAGGCGAATAGTCAGAAGAAAGCTTATGCTTCTCAATTGCCCTTAAAATTAATTTGGATCATCAGAGGGAGAAAAGTCTGCGAGGCTGCGTTTTGAACAGATAGGAAGAGAAAACGTTGAGGCAGCAGACTCTCCGACTGGTTCTGAAGAGGCTCGCCACAAGAGGACACACTTATCTCCAGCATTTCATCCTTCCTTCCTTTCGCTTTGCTGATCTGGCACAGAGACCAAGAAATAACTCAAAATATTAGCTTGGAAATAGAGTAGCCTTTGTAATTATACTCAAAGCACAAGAATGGGAGACGTGTGGCACCACATCTCTTCATCACCTAATCATCTTCATCAAGCAATACGGTGTGAGCATTGCTGACTAGAGAAGAGAGTGACATAATGACAGGGAACAGGTTCCTCTGTGACTTAATGATGTTGCTCTAGTGCTCTGTGACTAGTTGACTTAGGTTTAGTGTCTCTTTAACCTGGCTGTCTGTAGTGCTTCTGTTTACGTACTGATGTGGCTCTAGTGCCTCTGTTATCTAATGATTGTCTGTTGACACAACAGCAAAAAGACAAAATAATCCCAGGTAAGGAAATCAACACTTAACCGTGGGACAGAACCACGGAGGATTTGTTCCTTGACGCAGCTGAGTTTTGTCATCCTGAGCTTTTTTGCTGCCACTGACTGGTCCTGAAGATGTGAGGGAACACGCACAGCAACCAGAGCAAGTCTGCTCCGGAGGAAAAGCCATGATGGCGGAAGTGCTGAGCACTGAGTCTACAATGATACCACTAATGAGACGGTAATGGAAAGGAAAGGTCCACATTTACGGTAAATAACCTGAAAAAGAAATATAGAGGACATGAGAAGAAGAACTCATAGAGACAATGGCAGACTAATTACCTGTTTACGTTTCTGTTTACATGTGACATGTGCACATCTTTGTGCTTTCTTTGCTCATTGTCATAAATCTAGATGTGCATATATGTACCTTGATGAGAGCTTCAGCTTTGAAATGCAAAAATGAGATTTTAATTGTATAATCCAGACTTGGTGAGCTGGGGATGGCGCAGGGGAGCCGGCGACAGATCTGATCTAACAAGGCACTTTGCTTGGCAGCAGACAGCTTTGAGAGGATTGGGAGGAAAAAGAAGTTTGAGGTTTTAACAAGGGAGAGATTTGGATTTGGTTGGCTTTGTGACTGCTTGACAGTCACAAAGACGGGAGCACAATGAGGAGCGAAAGGCAAGTTCAAGCTGAGCTCCCTTCTTCCCTCCCTGCAGATGTTGTTTTGAAATTGCACACACAAACTCATGGCTTGAAACACTGTCGTGGCTGAAAAGGCGAAGCCCAAATCCGGTCACAAGCTGAGAGATAAAAAGCATCTGAAAGACGTCGCTCTCCTTCACAGCTGCTCACCGCCTCGTGAATGCATACCAGACTCGATGTTTGGGATTTATGACAAAGATAACATTGATATGTTGCATTTTTTAGATTGTTTTGGGGTTTTTTTGTCACACGGTGAAATTGGATCTCACCTGATGGCATGTATTGGAGATTTATGGATTTTATCATAACGTCTGCTCCGACTATAGTTTCCACGTGTATCAAATACAACACACACAGACAATATAACCTCTTCCCAATCCGACTACTCGTTACTTCTCATTCAGACAGGATTATAGTATTATCAGTAGTATTACATCTACACGTATACAACTTACCACATATACACAACCACATATACACTGGTTGTGTCAATAATGACAAGTTTACTGAGTGGTATTTGACCGAGTTAAAACAAAGCCATGTCTGATGAATCTGATAGAATTTTAGAATTAAAGTCTCAGGATGTGCTTGTCACAAAATGAATATTTCATTAATAGCGTGGACAGAGATATTGGCGTACCTGCATGACTCCCACTTGTAATTCTCCCAGCCTTACTATCTAGCTGAGATTAGAGAGGCTTACTTGTGTAGTGACTCCTCTTCTTCACCACGAGAGTCCTGCTGAACATTCAGCTCTGCTTTGTTTGTAGGTCTGTGTTTGACATGTCCAACTATCTTAAGGAGCCATTAAACCGGCTGTAACTGATAGTCACCTTGGTTACCCTCTGATGGATGCTACACAGCTCACACTGGACACACTATGGTCTCTCTGCTGCAATCACACATAGTGAGCACTGCTGAAGATGATACTTCAGACTTGTTAGCCTGTCACATCTATCCAATCACTCACCACATCACAAATCACCACAATCATCAACTGCTGACTCTTTATTAGCTGTATTATTATCTTTAATGATATCTCCGAAAAGTGAGGGGAAATGTGGAATCGTCGCCGCCACCACAGATCCTTTGTGGAGCTTTCGAGTATATACTCCATAAAACACACAGACAATATAACCTCTTCCCAATCCGACAACATGTTCTTTCTCATTTAGACAGGATTGTTGTATTATGTTGTATTATCGAGTATATACTCGATAACTCCAAAAAAAAATTCACTTTCATTTCACCCATATAGACCTTAGTTCAAGGTACAATTCTCCTATTTCCGAAGATTTTCAGGCCATGATTTATCAACCATTGGTCTGATTTAGTCTAATTTTGATGCGTTAGAATTCACATGAGGAGATCTTTCTTGTGTACATTAAATTTTACTCTAATAGTTCATATTTTACTCATCAGGGGAGATTTTTTACAAACAAAATATTTTCCCTAGTGAGTTCCCTCTCTCTGGATTGAACTTTGTTTCATTTAAGTGTTCCACCTGGGAGCAGACATAGAAAAATTATGTTTTGTGATTTTAGAAACCTCACATAAATCTCTATCAGAGATGAGAAAATAATGAGTTAAAATGTTTTGGGGGGGAACATTCAAATTATTGTCTTTTTTCCTTTTCAATCAGTCTCCTGTTTGTTTTTTTATGACTGCATCTTTGCGTTCCACATATCTGTAATCCAACTGTGCTGTTTCAAATGTGCCTTTATCACGTGGTCTGTACAAGCCCCTAGTATGCAAATATTTCCTACACCCATTCAGAACGACGGGCACAATATTTTTGGCATCACTTTCTGCCTCTAAATCCCCTTAGTCATTCCTATTTAGTGTCCTACGTGGGTAAAGTTGCCCCACTACCTGTTTGTGCTGCATCATCAGCAGAAGGCTGCGGTCTGATCGCGCCCTTAGCCATCTGGGGTTAAGGCTGCCGAACCTTTGATGTGCTGCACAGCTCTCCTTTTCAGCGCCGACACCAAACCCTCCGACCCTTCTCCCAAACTCAGCTTCCACCCCAGACAACCACCTCACACACACAAACATATAATACAAAGAATTACCCAACTTTCCAGACCTAGAGCTGACCTTGTTTGCTCAGTTCAGCCAGTCTTCTTCTCTGTATCTTTCAATCATCTCCTCCTCACAGTACAGCATCGGGCTGAGTGACAGGACAGCAGCTTTGTTCTGGGTACCAGGTGGAGGAAGGCTGGGGATGAAGAAGCTGCCACAGGTGTCTGAGAGAGTATGATGGAAATGTAGAGTCTCAAGTCATGTCGGTTTGGATAAAGTGAAGGTCATATTTTTCGCGTTGTGACTTGAGAGCTGCAGAGGAAATATGATACTTCATACTATAATACTATGTTTGTGAAGTTAGTCCTATGCAATTATGATGAGCATAAAATTAGCTTATTATTTGGTAAGACCATCCTTAATACCTAATACTAGCTTAATACTGTATTAACTCATCCGAAAATGCATGATGAATTTTAGTGTTAAAAAAAAACAACGTAATTTTCATAACAATGAAATTTCGGGGATTTTATGGAATCACAAAGATCCTTTGTGCTAACGCAATAACTCAAAAAGGGTTTAATGGATCATTTTTAGACTTAATCTCTCATAGACCTTGGGGCACGGAAGAACTACATTGATTTTGGGAAAGACAAGTTATTTTGTTGAATCAGTCCCAGGAGGGAGATAGTGAGAGTGGCTCAGGGATCGGTGCCAGGTACAGACTCATTAGCACAGGTGTTTAGTGGAGAACTGATTACTCGTTCTCCCTTATCTGAAGCACTGTGCTGGACGTGGAACAGGTGACCGACCGAGACCCTCAAGCTTGTGAGCTGAACAGATTAACAAGTAACTTTTAACGGCAAGCTTCATCTGTTCAGCTGCTTTACTGTGGAAGAAACCACAGAGAGAGAGAGAGAGAGAGCAGCGTTTGTTGCACCGACCAGTAGTAGTGTGTATTCCTGCTGCTTTGAAGATATGGAGGGACAGTCTGAATAAAGCATCAACCACGTCTGTGTCTATGAAACATTCAAGCCTTCTTTGAACACATCAAGTCAGTCTAGATTCATTCGACAAAATCCTGGACTAGACCAGTAAACATTTACAAAACATATTTGGTGCAATCAAAGAAAAATCCCTGAAAAGTTGAACAAAATAGGCCAAATTCTTGAAATGTCCTGCAGTGCCATTGCAGGAACACAGCAAACATACTCTGTTGTGGAAGCTTTTTCATTACCTTGTTGAGCATGTACAGCTCTGGCTTGCATCGTGACATCTCCCTCTCCTGGGTGCGTTAATATGGGGGCGCTGATGATCAAACCCAGAAAACACTCATTAATCATGACCAGCTGATGATGGCTAACTGGAAATCCAATTCATGCATTGGTCATGATCACAGTGACGGATGATATCGCTCTGCACATGCATTTGCCTCTCACCACGACTCCATAAGCACCTTCCATCAACATGCAGAAGCCCGCCGACGCACACTCAAGCATGAACGCTGTAGTGATTACGCAGGAAATTAAATATATTCCCATCAGTGTATGAGTCAGGAGTTACTGGATGATGTGCGACACGGAGAGTCCAAGAGATTCCCTTCAGATTCAGACCAAGAAATAGTAGCATGTAACAGCACCCCTGAGCAAGGCACTAAATCCTATAAGAGGTCTGGACTTCTGCAGAATCCCCACAAAAGCCTGCAAGTAACAAATTATTGATAATTGGCTGCTAATAAGTACTTTCAAGCCATTAAAAAGAACTTTGACTCAGGCAGGAGTCAAGCAATTAGCGCTGCTTAGCCAATTACTAAGAGTTACCCAAGTAATTTAATTTATCTCTAATTGGCCGATCCTCGAAGGTTTGCAAAAGGGAGACATTTGAGATGTCATGTTTAGAGATTTAAAGGATCGTGGGATTATATTCTTGAATGTTTATAATGACGATAATTATGATTATAATTCTAAGATTAGCAATATTTGTCTACCAGCATTTGATACACTGGTGTGAAAACACGGTACACGCCGCCAACAACAAGATATGGAGGTTATTAAATCCCCAATGTTCTTTTTTGTATTGTTCGACTCACCAAAAGATATCTCGAAAAGTCGGCGGTGGATGCTGATGAAATATTTTCTTCGGTTTTTCTTTATCTATTTATTAACCTCTTTTGCCTTTGCAGCTTTTCTTCATCCATAGGGATTTAATTGTGTTAGTTTGTGCTGAAGACTGCGGGAGAGTCCAGTTCTTCTTTCTTTTCGCCTTTTTCTTCTTCTTCTTCTTATTGAGGATGCACCTTTTTTTAAGGTTAGGGAGAAGCACTGGGAGCGAGGATCCATTGCTTGGCTGGCCCCTCTTTTGTTCTTTTTGGCCAGGTTTGCAACTCCTTTTGGTTCATTTTGTTGTTGTAAATGTTGGGGTTTAATTAAGCTGGTGAGTGACACTGAATCTTTGTCTCGTCTTTGCATATTTGATTTCTTTGCTCTGGTGTCCCCCAGGGCGTCGTCCTTGGCCCCTTACTCTTTTTCACGTACATGCTGCCACTGGGTCATATTATAAACAGGTTCAATCATTTGGCACGCACATTTCACAAATAGGGACTCGGCAGGCTCAACCGAACAGTTCAGGTTCAGGTTTGTTTATTTGTACCGTAGGTATATTTGTTTGCAGCGGCAGTCACATCTCAGTCCATTCAAATGCATCAAATTTGGACTAAATCAAACCAATTGTTAGAAAGTAATGTCTGAAAAACAGTTATTCTGGAAAAAAAACTCCCCCTAGTGAGTTAAATTAGAACTATTAAAGAAAAATACGATATATACAAGATGGATCTCCTCGATTCGATTCATATTCACCATATTTGGACTTAATCGGACTAACGGATTGCAAAATTATTGCTCGAAAATATTTGCAGCTAAAGCTCCCCCTAGCGTTGGAAATATACAACCTACTGTGCCCAAAATCAAACCAGTTCTTCCTCGCACTACAGTCCATGTGGGTATAAAATTTGCAAATGATCCATTGACTTCTTTTTGAGTTATCGCGTTAACGTGAAAGATCTGTGGAGTTGGCGCCAACGGCGATTGCGTAACGTCCCCGTCTTTTAGGGAGATAGAAAATTGCAGAGCATTTACGGAGACAGATTATCTATCTCCCAAATCCAAAAACCTGCCATTAGACAACCAATTCCCCTTACCTGGAACACTGCGCTGCACTATCTGTGTTGTTTTCCAGTTGATTTGAATAATTTGAGAAATTCATTTCTCTCCAATGAATATCGAGAAAACCCATTAAAATGAATCACAGGCCAATTGTTAATCTATTACTATAAATCAATTCGGAGCCATGTCTTTGCTGCGTAGACAATCAGCTGCCCTCAGAGTTAGTGGGGGTTGAAAGTTTTGGAGAATGTTTAGTCATAAGCTGCTTCGTTTCGCTAATGAACTGTCAGGCTCAACTTTAAGTGAAAAAGTTTGAATGTTACGAAAGTGGATGGGACTGAAACAAACTGTACACACATTTACCCAGAGTATTTTATCAGTTTTTTCCAAATGATTATGCTTATACAACTTTGAATTCAATTAGAACCATACATATATCTATACGGCCCCCTGGACTGTACATTTAGGTCATTATTGATTAACTAGTAAAAACCTACAAGCAACTTGGCGTAAATTTGCAACATGAACTTAAATGATTCTTTCAGTAAATTGTAATCTAATCGTCTCATTAAAATGTTATGTATTCCGCCTTGAAATGCCACCAGTGTGGAGTCAATATCAGACAGACAAGCAGCTTCTTCTCTGGGTTTGGAGACACCCACCAGGCCAAGCATGATAATCCAGGCTGTCCAAGACATGCCAACTCCATTTACAGACCCAACGCTGAGCTGTGCCTGTACTCTTAGTCAGATGGGGCCTGATGAAATTGTTTGCACAGGTGTGATGGACGGTTGAGGTAATTATTCTGCTCCAGGTATGATGATTCTCCGTTGTGGATGGACACTCATACACTCAGAATTCTGGTGGGTTGCTTTAAAGCGTGATGCTCCTGCTGCCAGCGAGGTAGAGATGTGCCAGACAGCCTATTCTCACAGCGACCTCGCTTGTTGTGACAGCTGCCATGCTGCTATTAACTACGGTCAATCAATACTGCATGGTTGTAAACTTTGACAGAGTTCCTTTCCAACTGCTTTCAGTTGTATATCAGCTTTTGAAAACCATCTCATTGTCTTTTTCTCATTTTAAACATTTTATTAACTCCACCGAAGAGGTGATGTATCCGATTACGTTTGTCGTCTTTGTTTGTTTGTTTGATACCTCAAGCTTCTTGCTATTTGTTTAATTGTTTATGCCTAATGAATTTGGACACAATTTACACGAGGGCACCCTCATAACATTTACCACATGTCATCATAATATGATCGAAAAAATAAATAATCCAAATTGGGTAATCCAGAATATTTGAATCTATAGAACTCATCTTAATGTCATTACAGTACGATAACACCAGTGGTGTTTAGTAACTAAGTACATTTACTCAAGTATTGTACTTAAGTACATTTGACATGCTTGTACTTTCCTTAATTATTCCCACTTTCTGCTACTTTATCCTTCTATTCCTCTAAATTTGTCTGACGGCCGTAGTTAATAGTTACTTTTCAGATTGTAATCTTTTGTAATTATCATGGATTATCTGGGAAAAGTCAAGAAGTTGAAAAGATGCTGGTGTCAGGAGAAAAACGATGCTCTCAACAGGCTGTGATGATCCTATAGACGTTTATAGGGTACCATTGAGCTACACAGTGATCCAAAAATGTCCTATATGACAGTAAAACACCAAGTGGGACCATCACATTTCACAATGAGTAAGTCTACCTCTACTTTTAAGTATGTTGGCAATGCAAGTGTTTTACTTGTAGTATTTTCCCAGTAATATTAGCAATTATACCCAATTAATGGATCGGAACACTTTATCCACACCTGGATAAGACGTAATAGTGCTACATGCGAGCAATTTAAGTCAAGTCATCGCTGAAACTGTGCAAATTTTATTGTATCTTCAAAAGTAACTGAACAAAAAAGATTAACAGCTGAACGTTTGGCCAAGAAGACTTTTCCTTTCCATAGTTTCTTTCTTACACCACCCTGTCAGTCACACCTTCCACACATTCCCACTTTTAATTTCCTGCTGGCTGGGTCTGAGGCTATCAATGGCAAAATCAAGTCATGTGACACACCTTCATTGTTAGCCTCTGATGTAAACATCGAATAATTTACATGGTCGTTAATCTTGTCCTCTCAGAGGGCAAGAAGCAGCCAGATCTTACGTCGCCTCCTCAATATCAATATATTCTTTGAGTAAGTTGCAATAAACTAATAGATGCTTTTAAAACCTACGGTCAAAACAACGCAGCATTATTGCATCTGGTTTTCGCAGATGTCTGTTCCATCTCCGTTACTACCTTCCAGTGCTGTACAGAGCACTGGAGGTAGCAACAGCCTTGAGGGGGCTGTTTAAAAATGGCTTTGCGGTGACCTGTGTGCCATTTTCTCTTTAATTATTTGAAATTACTTGTGAATCAAATAGCTGGGTTATTTCTTTGTAATAGCCGTGAGCTTCTCAGGGCAGCAGCTTGACCTTTCGCCGCTGGTTTGTCCCCCGCGGATCTTCATTTGATGGTGTGCAAGGTTTATGCATGGTGTGTAGTTTCTGGACCACATGTCCTTTCCTTTATTTGCGGCCGTGATAAACCAAGCCTCGCCCCCAGCAATCTATCTGTGGAACTGTCTGCATTTTTCAAATACTTTTCGAAATATAATTTTATATGAGAAGTTCATTTGCTAAAGGAAATAACATTGTTTTTATAAATTTTGACTAAAACAGCTTTCTTTTATTGTTTAATCCATATAGTATCAATCAAACTGAAGTTGGTTTGGCTTTGACTTTGTAGAAATAACATAACAAAAGAGCAGTATCTTAAAAAAAATGTATTTTATGGGAAATAGATTTTTGCTTTCCATTTAAAAGACAGATGACTACAGTGCATTTTTTTTGTTGTGAAAGCAGATAATTTAGCTATTCATGTCTCCTTGCTGCTTCTAATGGCAAGAATAAGATATATAATAATAAATAATAAGATTATTTATCATATAAAATGCTCATTCTAATGCTCAACGCAGTTTTATCAGTTCGTCATTAGCTTATTCCACTTGATCAATGCTTTCCTCCAAGTCCTTTCTGCCAACATCACGTCCCGCATCACCCAAGGCATCTTCACAGATCGTGCAGACTCTTTCACTAACCCCATGTTTACAGAGCACAGGCTCAGTGGATTCATCTGTTTGTGGTATTAAAAAAAAGCAGCAGCTTTTAGCTGTTCCTATCACAAAATGTGAACTTTGACCCAGTTTGCAACAAAACAGAGTTTGGATCTGAAAACAGCTTTTCGTAAATTGTTAATTACAACTCTCAGTTATTTTTGTTCCCCAAAATGTCGTTTATCTGCTCTTCATATAACTTTGTAAAAAACGTCTCCAGGCTAGTGTGTCTTAGAACCTGTGTGACCTCCATGACCCTCTGAGGTGATAAAAGGTTCTGTTTCCTGGGGCAAAAACTCCCCAGGTACCAACATAACAAATTCCCTACCGCACCAGCTAAAATAACATTGTGAATACTAAGTCAAAGGTTGTCAGGGTCAGGAGGTGACATTATAAGATTGAACCATCACAGGGTCTTTTGGTAAAGATGCAGACCTTTCACCTTTCATCCAATAGGCTCCCTCGAGCCTCAACCCTCATGATTGCCATGTCCTGGATGATTGAGAATCTACACAGTCATATCATGGGGCTGTTGCTGTTTGGTTAAATGACCAAATGGGGAAATCATACAGCCTTGGAGGAGGTTTTTCACACTCTGAATTTTGTGTAGTTCAGTCTAGTCTTTGGTCTGGTAGCAGAATTACACAAAAGCAACTGGCTGAATTCTGGTGGAATGTTTTGGCATTTAGGGTGGAAGAACCCGTTACATTTCAGAGCGGATCCTGATAGAGGGAAATATGTGGGAATTTGCTCACTTCCTTTAACATTGTAGGATAAGTTAGTGGACAGATTTAAATGAAACTGAAAAATGTATCAAATAAGGGACTAATTAATTCTGGAGTAGATCTGGAGATGGAGCCATGATTTTTATTTATTCATTTATTTATTTTTCACTTTCTCTGACATTGCGACAATCCTCATGAGCAGGAATTTTTATATATCCATTTAATTTAAAATTATTTATATGACGTTCGTACTGTGAGAGCTCAGTTGACCGGATTCAAATTCCTTGTATACATGGCCAATAAAGCTGATTCTGATTCTGATATTGCTGGAATTTGGATAAGGATTTTTTTAGCGCTGTTGGTTGGGAAATAAAGTAATAAGAAGATTCTAATTCCTAAGCCTTTAAGTTTGCCCCGTTGTTACACAGACTGGGAACCCTGCAGAAGTGAAGTGCAGTACAGTATCAGTGTGTACCGTATATACTTCATAGCTGGAGGCTGACCTCAGGGCTGCTGGTGTGTTTTACATCCAGTTCATGCAGTCTATGTCAGAAAAAATCATTCACATTTATTTAATTATTTGGACTGCAGTAGTTCCTCTTTTGGATCGGACATCCCAGACTAGCATTCATTGCCTATGTGAGCCTTGAGTACCCATGACCCTGTCACTGGTTCAGGAGTTGGCTGTAAACCAGGAACACCCAACAAGACAGATGCTCTGGAGATGCTCTTCCCCGGTCGACTGGAAATCAGAATTTGGCCCATGGTTAATCACTTAGAACCCTACATTTTCCCAATTTTCCTGAATCTGAAATAGGAAATTGAAGACAAAATGTTGACTTGCTACATAATATATCCAAAGCATTGTAATGTGTGTTATTCAGTTATTCAGTCGGTCAGTGGTTATAATGTTATGGCTAATCAGTGTATTATAAAATGGCATTAACTTTGAGCAATGGCATCAAAGTTCATTTACCGGCTACGAAACATTCCCAATGAGTCCCAATTCCTCTGCTGGAGAGAGAGAGAGAGGCACCAACCCCGAGCAGAACTCGTGTCTACATTCTCTGAATTTGCACAATCAGGTCAGGTGCACCAAGTATCCCAAGTCCCGGATTAGAAGTACTGAAGCTGGAGACTTCTTGTGTGATGGCAATTTGACTATGAAGCAACCCTCATGTAAGTTCAGACGTACAGTGGCCCCAAAATCTATTTGCATATTGGAGGCATTCCTGTAATTTACAGCAGAGAAGCAATTAAACTTAAGGCTGTCTCGAGGTTCTCCACCTGGTTTGGAACCCAGCAACCCTTTGATCTCCTGTAAGTGGCTACATTCATATAGTCAGACCTTATCTGAATAGATTTCAATTATTTCTGGATTCATGCAGCTTTACCAAAAGAGTAGGGGGAGCAGAAGCAGAATCTTTGGTGAGATTAGTGGCTGTGGCTCTCCCAGGATGTGTGTTGTAACAGTGCCCCCTCGTGGTCATAATCAGAACAACCTCATCAGTGCATCTTCATAGGTTTTGTGATCATAACCCCACATGTTCATGGGTTATCGCAACTGTTTTTGACTTACAATTGTTGCACCTGCGGGCTAATGCAGGTAAAAAGAGCTGCAGTCTGTTGTCCCTCAAAACCATCTGCTTTCTTCAATAGTTACTGAAAGATCTCTCAATGATTTTACTCGTTTACAAAACACATGATGGTCTTGGGCCTAAATATACATCGGACCTACTTGTTGATTTTGATGCATACAGGACCCTCAGGTCACCTGGGATTGCTTTTTCTCAATTTTCCCAGGATCAGAACTAAGCTTCTATGCCCCTGGAACAAACTCCCAGAATCCTTGAGCTCAGCACAATCTACAAGTTCTTTTAAAAAAGGTCTTAAAACATCACTGTTCCCTGTGGCTTTTTACATGCTTGTTTTTATCTCTGTCCTTTAATACATTTATTTTTTCAGAACTTTCTTGACTGTCTTAATGTTTTATTTCAACGCTTTTTATTTCTGTGTGAAGCACTTTGAAATGACGAATCGTGCCTGAATGCTGCTATATAAATAAGATTGCCTTGCCTTTTCGTCCGTGATGCTCTTTCAGCTTCCTTCCTGCCATGTAAGTCTGTATTGGCTCCTGCAGTATTAGAAGGGTATCATACCATTGGTGCCCATCTGCTGCAAGCAAATATCCACTCAAACATATGGCTTCCAGCACCGTGTGCATTAATCACACTGTTGAATGTCACTGGATTAACAAGATTATGTTGTGTTGCCAATAAAAACAAGCATAGCTGTTTTTCTGCTGTGTTACAACGTAAAATTCCTCTCACACAGCTCCTCAAGGTGTCTACCAGCGTCTTGCTTTGTTTAATATTAAAGTGGAGGCCATGGATGCAGAGTTGTTGTTGTTTTCACACAGATACCCGATATCTCCAAAAGTTTTCAGACAGAAGTTGGAATTATGGCTGCACATCAACATCCCTCCTCATGTATGATTACATGTTGAGACTTAGTCTGCTGATGGCGATAACAGCAAGGACTATTTAGCAAAATGACACACAACTCTCAAAGAGCAGATGATAGCTGCACGGACATGCCAGACTTCATTGTTCATTCAGACGGCCCGCTATCAATAAGGAATAGTGAGCTCTTATCAGTGTTACGCTGAAAATAAACATCGGCCAGGATGGCCAGGACAGCAGACATGGAACATGTCACAGCAAACCGTAAGAGCTGGAGACAAGCTGAGCATGGTAAAAACCACTGCGGCAGCCCTTCATCTAAAGAACATGAGCGTTTGCATCGGAGCATGAAAATTACGCGAATGGTGCGACACATAGGATGTGAGTTAATGTTACTCGTGTCATTTGCTTAGGAACCTTCTGGAATTATCTCAAAAAATAAAACCTTTTAAATTCCCAGCCTCAGGAGCCTCTCTGACAGGTATTTGACTTCCAGAACCATTATGAAACCATTAGAAGTCTGCTACTGGCCACATGGACTACAAAACCCAGAGAAATTATCTCCAGAACCCTTTTGCGACTCCTACAAAACACACAAAACCATCCAAAAGACCCGCAGAATGACTTAAAGCAAAGCTCAATGTCACTAGAACAAAAAAAAACCTAACCTAATAACTACCGACAAGACCACTAGGACGACCTAAACAGCCAGAGGAATCTCCTCAAAGACCGTAAGAAACCACCTAGAACCTCAAGTAATATTCGTACCTCTGTACAGGAAAGCCCATCAGCATTGAGATTCTCCACACGTAACACGTCGGTACCGCAGAAGGTAATTGGTGTGGAAGAGGAGGAAGCCTGCTGAAGTTATCTATTTGAACTGTGAAAGTATTTTGTGTCTCCTTGGTCGTGGTCGTGTCATCAGTAGTTGTTTATGTTCCACCTTGTTTCCCGTTTTGGTCAGGTGTCTCACATTCCCTTTGTTTTCTTGCTCCCCGTTCCTCCTGTTGCTCCCCCGTCTCTGGGATCGTTGAACTGTCCTGTCTGCTTGTGAACACATGCGTCTTGTTAACTGCTGCCTTCCAGTCTTTTTTTTCCCGTGCTCCTCTGTGTTGTTCTTTTGTGTCAACCGTTGCCATGTTTTGTCCCAGAGTGTTTCCAGTGTTTGTTGGTTCTGACCTCTGCCTGTGTACCGGACTTTCTAACAGATTTTGTGTTTCTCCTGCCGCTTTGGATATTGGCCGGGCAAATAGGATTGTAATTGTATGCAACAATACATGACGCAAAACCCAAACATCGGAGATGTTATTTTGAGCGCTTCATTAAATTCATTAACCTACTATTACAACAATCCTCTACGCCTGCACTGTTATTCTCCGCCCTCCTGACAGACAGGTAGACCTCGCAGCCCACAACGAGTGTGAGCAGGCTGCTGCGCCTGGGTGGTGCTGTTTAGCACAGAGGATGAAGAAACGCCGGCGTTTAATGTCTTCATCCTCCATTTCAATAATTAAAAGTGGCTCATAAATCTTCAGACGAGGAATGAACGCCTCGATTTTAATGCCCTTCATTACACGTACTTTATTTTCAAAGATGAAGTTTTCGAAGCTAAGCCAAAAAAGCAAACCATCGGAAATTCTGCAGCACCTACACAGTTTTTATGCGCTCTGGCAACAGATCGTGTCGTATACAGACTCTGAGACAAGGGAGAGACGAAGATGCGGTTGAGGAGAGAGTAAAGAGATGGAGGGAATCTCGACAGTCTCGAGCCAAGATGTTGTTAGTGGTCCTCTCATCGTTGTTGATGCGGACTGTCGACAGGTAGCTGTTTGTCTCCTCCTGTCTGGGTTTTATCGGCGTCTGCTGCCTGCAGAAAAACAATCCTTGAAGAGTCAAGACGCTGTTCTTTGTTATGCAGATTTAGATTTAATTAACACTGAGGTGCAAACAAAGGAAAAGAAAGGTTTGTGCTGGAGGGAAAGCATTATTTTTATTTTCAGCAAAAAATTTAATTCGGTAGGGATCTTCTTCTAATAAAACATTTTATAAACCAGTTGAGGATCTTCATTGTTTGGTGCTACAGATTCAAATCTCATAAACTGATCTAATGGTACCGTGTAAGTGATGGAAGAGATTCTTTTCTGGCTGCATTCTTTCTCCACATTCCCAGTGTCTTGATTTAAGTTTAAGAAGGCAACAAGCGGAACTACTAGAGTTAAACTTTATCGGACACCTGGAAAGAATGAAGGTAAGAAATAATTAGGCTTACGCTGTCGGACCCAGACAGCAAGGGTATGCTCCCAAATAGCCCCCAATCCCCTGCGTTGTACAAGCAATCCTCATGTTTGAACTCCTGAAATTCAATGTAAAGCTATGTCCACAGTATTTTTCATTTTTTTTAAAACTCGCTTAAGTGATTAAAATATGAACTATTAGCGTGAAATATGACATAGAAAAGATTTCTATATCATAGATATAGACTCGATTTATAAGCACCAAATTTGGACTAAATTGGACCAACGGAAGATAAATTATGTCAGAAAAGCAGTTTTTCTCTTAAAAAGCTCCACCTAGTGAGTAAAATATGAACTGTTAGAGTAGAAATATCGAGCCCGTGGTTAATTCATGTCCGAAAAACACAGGGTTTTTTTGTAAAAATAAGAATATTTTATAGTTCCCTCAAGTGAGTAAAATATAAACTAGTCCAATACAATACGATGTGTAAAAGTCAAATCTACACAAGTGGATTAATATTCACCAAATTCTGACTAAATCGGACCAAACCTTAGGAAGTTATGTCTGGAAAAACAGGTTTTATCATAAACAGACGGTTGAGAAATTATGGACTGAAATATTTTGGAGACAGAGCTCCCTCTAGTGTCAAAAATATACAACTGACATTTTTCCTTACTAATCCAGTTCTTCCTCGCACTAAGGTCCATGATGGTATAAAATTTGAAAAATGATCCATGAAATAGTTTGGAGTTATCGCGTTAACTTCCCCGACTTTTCAGGGATATTATGAACTATACAAACATATATGAAACTATAGACAGAGTCATGAGGGGACGAACGCTGGGTTAAGTCGCGGACCATAACGTGGATCTGGTTTTGCAGGATCAATCGCATAATGGAGATTCTTGTATTGTTGCTTCAGAAGATGTAGAAGCCAACATTAGCATTTTTGGTAAGTCCTGGTATCTTATATGGATGTTACATAGGGCTTGCATGTTAATTTATTAATTATTAGAAAATAAATCAGTTAGAATGTTTTGTTTCCCATGGGTACACGTGTTTCCCCCGTTTTTTTGTTTGTTTCTTTTGCAATTCCACAATATACAACAAGATTCATTCATATAACCTTCCTGATTAGGTTATAATTAATAGGAAAAAGATATTAGTTTTCGTATAGATTTCATCAAAAGATGCTGTAAATAGTGATGCTATTAAAGCATTAGAGTTGTTAAATGGATTGAAAGTTCTCTTTAGTAACTAAAAGAAACCCTGAAAGGAGCACTTAGCACTTTCATCAGTCAAAACGAAGGAGAAAGCTTTAAAAAAAAGAACCTTTCATGGCATTTCAACAATTTCTGACACATGCGTCACCATGGTCTCTTACAGGATAATATGTTGGGATGGTTTTTTTTTTGTCTTTCAAGGATCTTCTCAGCTATTATGGTTTTTAACATTTATCATCAGCATGGATGCTGGCGAACACTCCTTGGAAATATTCAAGCGGATAATGGTGCATGTCAGAATGTATCCTCAGCTGCAGATTCAGATTTATCATACAACAAGGATCCATAATGATAAAGATATTTTACAATGGTATCATAATGGAATAGCAGAAGGAATGGTTGGTTTTCCTCAGGGGCGCATTAGAACGCCGCCTGAGGGCGTTAAAATGACTTCTCTCCACAAAGCCTGGTTAGCTCGGCTGATAACTCCCTTTGTTTTCAGACCACCCGTTTCCCCCCCGAGGGGGCACAAGTCTGTCTGCTGGGCTCCAATTATCTGGGAGCAGACTTTCCCAAGGCCGTAGACTCTGCTTCTTTTTTTCTGTTTTTTTGGTTTTCTCGGATAGCCCAATAAACCAACAGACAAATGACAAATTTAAAAAAAAACCTTCGATGAATGGCCACTAAAAATGTTTTATGATAATGGTTATACTACTGGTATTGATTAGCACATATAATGTGTTCCGTGTTCATTATTATTATTTATTGTAGCGATGCGATGAGAATCTCTGGTCCTCTGACTATTAGAGATACTCTAAAACGCTCGGCTCTATATTGCAAATCAAGATTTCATTGAAATTGCTTACAAAAAAAGAAAACTTGTGTTTTAATTTCATTCTAAACATTAGTCAGACTACACTTTGCAACTAAAATATGAAGTGGACAGGTTTGGCTGGTCGTGCAGGCTACTTAATTCATTCTATTTAAAAAAAAATAAAAGATGATGCTCAAATTTAAAGGTTAATGCTTCTTTTTAAAGCCAATAAAACAGTCAGACAATTTATTTATTTCCATTTGATGATTTAAAACATTTGTTTTTATTAAACCAGTTGCATTATTCCTCTCTTGTATGTCTCTTTCCCTCCTCTCTCCATCCCAAACCCTCTCACAGACAGAACAATAACTGTTTACAATATAAATTAATCAATAGAATATTACCACATAACCCCCAAGGGTCCAGCTGAGAAAATAAACTGTTAATAAACTATCACACAACAATCATTGTTGTGTGATAGTGTGCCGTTTGTAGCGATGTGTCCATGAAATGAGTTTTTACACTGTGTAAGCACAGTAATATCAGAACTGGTAGAAACTAGACGGGCTGGTGTATTTTTCCCACTGTGACCAGTAGTCCACAGAGACCTGTATCCACAGCAAGCTGGGTCTATCCCCGGTTGAAACTGTTCACCAGTGAACAAAAAAAATATTTTTAAAAGAATATAGAAAATATAAACACAGATTTTATTCGGATCTGTCAAGCAAGTTTTGCATCATAAAGCTGATCTTATTTTATGAAAATGTATCTCAATAAGGTATTCCAATAAATATTGACCCACAATTAATCAGTAACAAGGGACCCTTTGCATAAATAAACAGATTCTTAAATTCAGCCCAATCAAGGGAATATGGCTACGTTCACACAGCAGGAAAAATGTGGCCCAGCTCGGATTGCTCACAGCAAAAACCGCATGGAATCCGATCTGTTCCAGTTCCGATTTGGGCCACTTCCATAAGACATAGGTCGCAATATGACATCAGTTTGACCCGGATTCATACGAATTTTCCCTCACCTTCCATCGGCGTTCATTACAAAGCGAAAAACATCCCTGCAAATGCTGTAAATATCACTGTAAACACTTTAGCTATAAATGAATGCCTTCAAACCAACGTATTCCATCTTGCTTCTGTATTGACAGCATGTGGCGTAAGACGTCTTTGTTATCGTCTTTTAAAAGAAATGTGAACAGCTTCACAAAAAAATCCCATGGCAACCGAGCAGAGGTTACGAAAATTATGAAAATAAAGCCCAAATCAAAAGACACCAGTAGTATCTTCAACTTAGATATTGAGGATGCTTAATCAAAATGGACCATCTCTTGTAATAGTGCTGGACTGCCTCAGGTCCACGGATGATCAGTCAATCAGCCAACCTGTAGTCAGTCATGTCGTTACGCAGACAGATGGAATCTCTCACTACCTGAACTAATCCGCCAAGCTGTCAGCCAGTAGCTGAGAGAAAAGTCCAGCCAAAAGGGCAGGCGCTACCCAAAATCCTGATGAATTCCAGATGAGAGCCCAGACAGCGGGGCCTGACGTGAGCACACACACATACACACACCCGGTGGATAAAAGGAAAGAGAGAGAGAGGACGGATGGAGAGGGTTGAGGCAACAGAAAAGAAATCAGTGTATGAAGGAATGATCTTTCATATGATAGGATAGAATGTGCTAAGACTATTTAAATTCATCATTTTTGTGTGTGTGAGTGTGTGATGATAACCAGCGTGATGCAGCTGAGAGCCTCACTCTTTGTCGTTTACCTCTCCGTCTACCTGGCTGCCGCCCAGCACCACAGGAAAGGTAGGGGGAGTCATTCCATTACCGTGCATTACCTTACTATCATCTCTGCACGCACATGTCAGCTGAGTTAAATCTTCCCATGTACATATACTGAAATGATTACGCCCGTTATAAATATGCATTCATAATGGTTTAACCCTGCTTTGCATCTTTGCATGTGTGTCCATAAAATGATGCTTTACCTTCTGGAGATATTAGGACATCAACAGGTCCAGGAAAAAGTGACAGGCTCGTTGTTATTGGATCAACTCACTGAGGAAATTCCTTCCTCAAGACTCGCATACCTAACAAGCTTTGGATAAGACACGCAACGCCAACACCCTTATGCCTTGAGGAATTTTTTTTAATATCAAATCTGTAATAAATACTGTATTTTGTCTACACACCCATGCAAACATCAGATATTGAAGACATGATTTAAGGAAGGAGACAGTATGATTTTCATTCACATGCTCAATTGCATCCCATTAACTGTTAGCAATTGTTGCAGTTGGTACCATTTGTAAGAAAGATTTGGTGCAAAATTAAACCATTTTTGCCCAAAATGGTCAAAAGATACTCTAAACTAAGCCTATTCTGTCGTGCCCTACTGAAAGGGTATACCCCCAGAAAAGCCCCCAATCCCCTTTCATTGAATAAGCAATTCCCAAATTACACGAAAATATCAACTACTATAGTACAAGATGATAAAGAAGATATATATCCTTGAGTCGATTCATACGCACTATTTTTGTACTAAATCGGACCAACGGTTGAGAAATAATGGCCCAAAAACAGTTGAAGATAAAGTTCTCCCTAGTGTCGGAAATGTGAAACTGACCTTTCCCAAAGTCAATCCAGTTATTCCTCGCACTAAGGTCTATGCGTTTATGAAATCTGAAAATAATCCATGAAACACTTTTTGAGTTATCATGTTAACACAAAGGATCTCCAGATCCCCCTGAGAATTTTTCAAGGGTATAATTATTACTATATCGGTACTGTAACAGGTTGATTGACATCAAAAAATAGACACGCCCACTTTGAGTAAAGAACATTCGGACATTTGGAAATCCATGTGAGAAATGGTCTGTGTTTGGACGGCTAGGTTTTACGTACAGTATGTGGTAAGAAATATAAAGTATTTTGCAGCATGAAATTATAATTATGAAATGGGTATTGGACTCGTAACTTCTCATAAAGCACCACGATCCTCACTGGATCATCAGTACAGCCGGTATTTGGAGAGGGGAAACTGGAAATATGTGACCATTGTGCGGTATGTCCAATCCTAACCAGAATAATATCTGCAGTGTCAAACCCTCTCTTGTCCTGTCTGGTGACACTGAACAACTCCATTGCAAATCAGCCTTTCATAGATTTGTGTAACAGTTGGGGAATTGATGGGAAAGTCTGGGTTTGCACTGTCACCTGAATGCTTTGCATGTAAATGACTGGGAATGTGAAGTTTGTTGGTATTCTACGAACATTTGGGGCTGAATTGAAATTCTGAGCAGGGGACGGGCTATTCCGTAAAAGATTTTATTTGCTCCTGTGTCCTTTTCACCCTCTTTTATAGTTAGCTAGAGACATGCAGACATCTATTTCTATTTTTTCTCTCTCGCTCCCTCTCTCCCTCACAAACACATCATGACATCCCTCCAGCAAGGAATACCATTTAGCCCTGCTAATTAATGGATCTTTGTTGTTCCCTCATCTCTTTGCAAGCACTTAGCGGGAGATTACAAGTTCCCTGCCTGTGCATAATGACATTGGGAAGGCCGACTCATCCTATTACTGATTGTTTGGACCACTGGATGAGGTTGGTGTGGGCATGAGGAATGAGTAGGCTTAAGTTGTAAGGAGGGGTATTTTAGATTTGTTCTTATTCTATTCCTTCGTAGGAAAACAGGTTAAATTTGCTTTAATATGTTTATTGGTTGATTTATTTTTTTTACCCTACAGTGGCAAGTTAAAAAATATTGATATTCACATTCATTCATTGAGATTTCAGATTATGACACCGACACTTATACTTTTTAATGGAGTTGTATAGTTCGAGGGTTTCTTTGAAAGATTTTTTTCAGGCCCCTGGGTCTTTATTGACAGGACAGCTGAAGACTGACAGGAAGCAGGTTTACTATGAGGACTCTGGACATCTGTACAAGTGGCACCCACTCCACCAACTGAGCTAAACAGCAGCTCTTATTGTGTAGTATTTGAATTTTCATCAATATACAGGAAATGAAAAAATCGTGTACGAGATACAATGTTAAATTGTCAATTCAAACCTGAACCTGGAAATCTTTGCCACGGCATGATTGTGGAGGTGCTGTGGGAATTAAGACTTGCTGCCTACCCGGTAGTCATTGCCAAAGGCCTGGCCCTTACTCTTCCTCTGATATGCTGTACCCTCCTGGTTTGCCCAGGTAAGATTCTACACAACACCATGAAAGAGACAGGCTCAGAAGGAGAGAACAAATTTTACTTGAATATTTATGGCATTGAGAAGCTTCTTTTCGAGAGATTCTCAAAACACTGCGCTCAGAGACGACTCTGTTTTCCTGCTGTTTCAATCAGGAGAGAATACATGATATGATTATGAAGTCTTGTCGGAAGTTGTTGGCGCTGAGACTACACAGGGAGATTCTGTAATCCAGGGGCGACTGCCGTGAGCAACAGCAAGAGGAAACACTGGTACATGGAGGTGGTGGTAGTGGTGGTGGTGGAGGTGGTGGTGGCTGATGACTCGTTGGAGGCTGATTGAGTGGTGAAGATGGTGAAGGAGAAGTGGAGGTGGAGGGGTGCTCGCAACAGCAGCATGAACGTACCAGAGGCAGAAAGAGAATCATATTTAAAAAGACAGCAACACGATGACGAGGCTTAAGATGAAGGTGTGACGCTGAGCTATTGGATAAATACAACCAGCTGATAAATCTCAATTGACACCCCCAGATAATAAAAGCAAGGAAGTTATGATTGAGAATGCATGAGAATGCAGAATGGTAGGAGAAATAAAGTACGGACCCGAGAACGCAAAAGAATAGTATCCTGACTGAACTTCTGCTATAGCTTCATTTGTTTAAATGTCCTTAACTATAGTTGTAACAATTACTATTACTTCCCTTGTTTTTCTTCCGGAGTGTTTTCAGAGACAACTGCTCCTATTATTGATGTGGACAAGTATAGCAGAGGCACTGATGGGGGTAGCTTCCGGAACCTCGATCGGCTCGATAGAGTAGAATTGAGAAACGATTGTCGGACACACAATACCTACGGAAATGATCAAGTGTTGTGAGGGGCAGGAACCTCCACCTACAACCAAGCCTCGGTACTCCTCCTGCGTCGTCACAGCGGAGTGAGCAATGGCTACTCTACTAAAATTAGCCACGATTAAATATCTTGTTCAAAGAAGGGGTGTCACATCTTTAATACACATAGTGTTCAGTATAAGTGCAATAAGGGCGTAGCAGGGGTTCTGTGTCGATCACAGCAGTGAAGGCGGAAGGATGGGACTGGATCTGACAATGCACATTTGTGTGGCTCACAACTGGAAGAATTCAAAATGAGCTAGTATCAGTTATCTGGGAACTCCTCACAAGATTGTTCTTAATCAACCGGTCAATCATTCAATCAACCAATCATTGTATTTACATAATAAGGGTGTCAGATGCGGTTTTGTCTCTAAAGAGTAAAAAGAGCTTTAAACTGTCATCCCAGCCTTAATTCACATGTTTTTACCGCAGGTTCATGAATTTTTACTTAACGGTTAAAAATGTGCGCGGCATAAATTGACGGTCTTCTCAATGGAGGGATATTTTATTTGTCACTTTAAAATCTAATACAACACATGGCCAATTTTTTCAGCAGTGCTGCCGGAGCCTTGTGAACATTATTCAGCCGCAGTGTTTAAAACTGTCCAAACTGCTGCCTGAACTTTCCTATTTTTTCACTAGAATTTACTGCATTACAGCAAACACTGGCGGAGTGTAGATAACTTTAATATATATATATATATATATATATATATGTGACAAATTAACATATATTACGTTGTGAATGGAGAACCAGCATTGGGCTGTGCTCGGAGCCGTTATTTCCCTGCAGCAGTACACTTTCCTGTGGGTGTTGTTTTGTTTACATCGACATAGACCCACTGAAGGTGGAGTGTCTCTTCGATGTCTAGTGTGACTGACAACAACAACAACAATCCCTGTCTGTACGTCTGGAACCAGGAGATGGTTAGCATTACTTGAAAAAAGACTGAAACAATTGAGCCAAACATGTGGCACTTGAGCATGTCAGCGCAAAATCCTTGATAATATTCTTCAGGAATGAGGGCGCAGTCTCCTCAAGAGCTTAACTTTCTCTTCTCTCTTATTTTCGCTTGCCGTATTCATGAAGCCGCATTCGACGGAAGTTGGTTGGCTCTGCCAAAGAAAGTATTTCACTATGTTGTACCGTGTATGACAGTAAGTGAATAATGAAGGATCCATTCAATTAATTTAGATATGAATCGACTCAAGGAGCTTTTTCTTGTATATCAATTTAACTCTAGTAGTTGATATTTTTACCACTATCTTTTTCTTACAGTATACGCCTAGTTTTAAATCCAGACAAGCTTTTTACCATATGTAGACTTTTTTGCTATGAAGAGGAAAGGCTGTGTTGGTGAAACTTTGGAATTTTGACTCCAGTATTTCTACAGTCTGGGCCATTACTGTGTTGGTTGAGGCAGAAGTGAAAGGGTAGAGATAACATGTTCAGGATTTCACATACGGTGTCAAATTGGGGTCTTTATGATTCTCACGCAGGAGTCACAGAGTTTCTTTATATTGTGAATGGTGGCTGGATTACGAAAGCAAAGATGATGTTGTGACTGGCAGCCACCCAAGCTGAACGCAGGAGATCCGCCAATGTGTGTCGCTTTTGGCTGCCCTAACTAAAACTATTGAGGCTGAAGGTATCTGGCCCAACAGGCCGTCGACAGCGGGGCTTATTGTTACAGCAGGATTAGCAAGGCATTGCTTTTCAAGTTTCTGCCATAAGCTGTTGAACGATTGGATCTAAACTAAACAAAATTGCATATTAATACCGTATACCTCATTAAAAATGGGTGCATGTGATCTGAGTGTTGTCTTACAGCTTAGGCCAAACTCACAACAAACTTGGCAACATCACAGGTGAAACAGTGGAACGAGAGAATGAGATGTCTGGAGACACCCAAAGAAAGTTTCAACTTACGTCATTATGTCGTGAATCCCGCTTAAGCTCTAATTAACTTTGCTTTTCACTTCTCCCGTAGCAGCTTCATCAAATTGATCTTGGTGTCTCGCTCAATAAAGGATGATGTAGTGTGAACAGATTAAAAGACTCTGAGCAGCAATAGTAGTAAATATTACAACTAGGGAGGAGGGGGAATGTGGAAAGGGTTGCTCTTCATTTTTATGTGAATAAGAAATCAAACGAGGAAAAAAATCCCTTCTTGTAGAAATCTCAGTGTTATGTACTGGACATGGTGGAGCGTTTACCAGAAAACACATTGTTGTTTAGATAGGACAAAAAAAATCTTTTTTTTTAAAAGAGCAAATATTGAACTTTGGTGCATCATTTGGCCAGAAACACAACTACAAACCAATTCTACTCCTAAAGTTGTATGATTGTAGATGCTATCAAGGGCATGTAGCCATTTGGAGCCATTCTGGCTTAGGGCGGGTTCAGACTTCATGATTGTTGCACTATTTGAAACATATTTATATCCCAGAATAGTCAGCTATATTATGGAATCGTTATCGCCCACGCTTCCGCCGCTGCCTCAGATCCTTTGTGTTAACGCCATAAATCGAACACTGAATCCATGGTCGACCCAGCAACTAAAATGGGCTTTGTTCCAGCCCTCTTTCAACGCCCCAGATTACAGGATCCCTGTTGGGCTGCAAACTGAGGCCAGTAACACCTGTCCCTCTGTGAGTGCCGGTATGTCACCTCTGGACGCCCTGGCTCCACTTGTTACTGCGAGGAGCACCTGTGGCTCCAGTCAAAGACCAATTACCCTCAGCACAGCTGGAGTCAGAGTCTATCACACTTGCATAATATTTACGCAGGGAATGAATATGTGTTTTCTCACTCCCCGGCCCACACACACATGCATGCCACGTTGGATAATGTGGCGCATGAAGTCTTGAATAGGAGGCCGATCCCCTAAGCTAATTTCCTGTTCTTGTGCGTTGCAGCTCTGTATCCATCTGCATACAGGATAAAGCGGGGGACATATACGCTGATCAACCCTGTGTTCCAGCGTTCAGTGGAGGACGTCAAACTGCTTTTTGAGGTCAGTTTATATCTGGGAATAGCCCTCGACCCAGTGGTCCGGTACTGGAAACCAATTTGAGTTTAAATGTTGAGAATTTGCAAAAGGTCCTACCGAGTCTTACATCTGTGTTCCATTTGTCGTCGCTCACAGCTCTCGTTTAGGAAAACTCTAACTCTATACTTGCTGCTTTTGAGCTGATCGGGGGCAATTATGTGCTTACTTGTCAACATTAATAGAGGTACAGCAATTCAAATCATGTATTTAAGACACTTCAAAATAAGTTTAATGAATGGTTTATGTGCTTTTGGTAATTACAGATTCTCTTGAATCCTTGAAAAGTAATTATTGCCATATTAAACCAGCTATTATAGAATTGTCATTGTTGCGTCCACAGACCGAGTCCGCCGCCACGGATCACACGGGGGGGGATTGCTTGTAAAAAAAAAAAAAGCAGTGGATTAGGAGCTTTTGTTGTGGTGGTGCTATACCATTGCTAGTGTAGGCCTAGTTTGTCTATGTAGATTCAAAGTTTTTTTCTTGATGGACAGATCCTGCTAGCTGGAATGGAAGTTCAAGGTGTTGATCACACTATGCTGATCCCAGATGAGGAGCTGGCCTCTCTGAGGAGTGTGGAAAAGCTGGAAGTCATCTGTGACGATGTCCTGCCCAAAAGACTCTCCGATATCCGCCGTCTGACAGCAGAGCTCGCCCAGCGCCGGCAACCTCTTAGCCAGGAGGCCTTTGAGAGGACGGTGCTGACCTTGGTGTACGCCGCTCAGACGCTGGCGAGGGTAAGCGACCAGCTGCAGAGAGAAGCGTGGATGGACTCAGTGGTGAAGCTGTTCGGAGCCGTTCAAAATGACCTCAAAATGTCCTGAGGTGTCGTCTGAGTCTGTTTCAATCCTTCCATTACAAACCAATTCCACACAGCGTGAACTACAGTGTACCGTCTCAGTCACCTCAACCACATTTTGAGGTCTTCCTCATGTGACGGGTCCACCCATTAGGTAAAATACCTGGATGTCCGAAAGAATCTGAAGTGGTTATTAAAAAGCCCCTAAATGGACTCGAACTCCAAATTACCACTTCCACTTGCAGTATTTGCAGTATATAATAAAGAATATATGAGGCATTTACCAAAAATATACAAAGACTGTTTTGTTACCTTTTATCTGCAATCTGATGTCATCTACTCTACGGAAGAGGATTAGGGCCACACATGGCCAGGTGAATATTATTTTTGGAATTCTGACTTTATTGTCAGAGTTCGGACTTTAAACTCAGATATTCTGAGTTAACTCTCAGACTAGGGCTATAAGAACGTTTTTTTTTGGAATTCTTAGTTGAAAGCGAGAATTCTGAGAATAAAGTCAGAATTCCAAGATAAAAGTCAGTATTCTAAATTAAAAGCTTAAATCCTGAGATTAAAAAAGTCAAAATTCTGTGTTTAAACTCAGAGAATAAAGTCAGAATTCCAAAAACCATGAATTCACATAAGCATATGTGGCCTTACACTTCTTCCGTCTACAATTTATTGAAATATCTTGCAGTATATTCTTCTTTTCCTCGATGTAATGTTTTGTGATGGTGGACCAGCAGTACCCTACAAACCAAATATTGATTTAAAGATTTTTCCAAACATCTAATAGCTGCCATAATAAATAAAGGTAACATCCTATTAGCACTTCTTAGAGCATGTATCCCCACCGATATCTATTGCACCAACTCTGTTTGGTTGTACTTCTGCAACAAAAACATGAGATAATAGCTAACAAACATGCACACGTTAAAGTTTAAAAATGATAGTAATCTTGAGGAGGCTTCAATACAATAAATCTGACATAATGATTCAGAGAGGTAGAAACCATTTAGGATCATATCAGTATCTCTCAATCTTATAAAGCACATCTAGATGTTCCCTTATTTTTGACAATTTCCCTTTATTAACCTTCATCAGACAGTTGTGTTTGGGACAGTGTTTCTTAACCACTAAACCACAAAGACACCCTGTTTTAATTGCCCCTTGGATGGAAGACACCCTGTTTTAATTGCCCCTTGGATGATCTCACTCCTCCTAGCTCGTAGATGTGCAGCCCTAATCCTGGCTCTTCACGTTGTAACTGTTTGATCCTACTTGTTTCTTCATTGTATGAAAATGACAATGCTTCACGAGGATGGCCTCATTAATCAAAAATGTCCCAGGTAGCTCTGATCGAGTCTCACGTCCATCAGGTGTTGACTCAGACTCCACAGAACTGCGCTTGTGGCTAAAAATTCTTGATGGACGTAAAGACTTGATTGCTGTCAAATAATCTGGGTATTGTGCATATATACTTTGTATTGTGTCTTTTCTGATTATACTGAACCTTCATTTTCTTCAAACTATAAACAGTATAAACTATAGCCATAACATTATAACCACCTGTCAAATACTCTTTTTGTCTCCCTTGTGCTGCCAAAACAGCTCTGACTCATCGAGGCACTCCACAACACCTCTGATGGTGTGCTGTGCTCTCAGGGAATCTGGCACCAATACGTTAGTAGCAGATCTTTGAACACCTTTAAGTTGTTGAGGGGCCTCTGTAGATTGGATTTGTTTCTCCAGCACGTTCCACTGATGATTGATTGGACTGAGATCTGAGGAAAGCCAAGTCAACACCTTGAACTCATTATGTTCATCAAACCACGTCTGAACAACATTATCGCTGTGTGGCAGGACCCATTAGATAGATAGAAACTTTATTAATCCCCAAAATGGGAAATTTTGTTTAGTTTAGTTTTTTTTAGTTTTTCTTTTCTTAATTAAGCTGCTGAAAGGCTGCTGCCATTTGGGAATACCGTTTTCATTAAGAAGTATTCTCCAGGTAAGCGACGCAAACCCATGCAGCCGGTCACATCAAGTAAAAGAAAAAGTGATTTATCTGACCTTCCACAACTTCTCTATAGCACCTTCAATAGCAACCAGGGGTCAGCATAGGCACTCTGACCTGTCTGTGGCTACGCAGTAAGCTGTGACACACTGTGTGTTCTCACACCAGCAGTTTGTGTTAGAGTAGCATACGGATCACTGCAGTCCAGGAACACCCAAAATGTCCTGCAGTGATGCCAGTTGTCTAGCTGTCACTATTTGGACCTTGCCGATGTCCTTCAGATCGTTATGCTAGCCTGTTTTTACTGTTTCCAACACATGAACTTTGAGGATAAAATGTCCATTTGTAACAACAAGATAATCAATGTTACTCACTTCACTCATCAGAGGTTGTAAAGTTATGGCTGATCAAACAATGCATGGTTGAGTATAAGCAGGGTGGGTTTGGAAAGTTTCTCAACATATCGAAAGAACAGGAAATGCAATACAGTATATAGTTTGTGCTGTATTTTTATTATTATTAATTCAAGAAAAACAACAACTATAAACATTAATGTCTCTTGATAATCAAAAGTGTTTCTCCCACTGAAAGACTGTGTGTGTCAACTGGTGAAGGATTGCTCAGCTTATTTGATGGATTGGTTAAATATCACAGATATGTGAAGTCTGTACACATCATTCTGCCTGATTGCTCATTTTAACAATTGTAAAATGTACTTTAAGGCTACTTAAGCCTTATGTTAGGAAATAGGCCGGGCCATAAAAGGCTTTGGAGCAGCTCACTCGTCCATGAGTGGACAGAAAGTATTCTTCTAGTTTGCGTTTCCCCTTTTCGAATTAATTGGTTTTCCATTTGCTAACATTTCAGGATTCTGGTTCAAGCCAAGCTTTTATCAATCCTTGGACATGCCGGTTGCTCAGTGTGTGTCATGTCCTGCCATCAGAGCTGCATGTTATCCACAAGCACTCTATTTATGATGAAAGGATTTTTTTGCTGCGTTTTCAGTCTCTTTCTCAGCATGTCAGCATTCATCCCAAACCCCAGCAACGGGCGCTGACTCGAGAGGGTTGATTGATGAGGAGGTGAAGCCGGCAGCGATGGAATTTCCTTCCTGGACAGAGGAGCTCCAGCAACGATGATGATTAGTTTGGGGATGTTTTGGGCCAAGATTTGACAGAGCATAATGAAGGTGGGATGATGAAGAAAAGTGCACAGCTGAGGATTTGCTCCAAGCATCGTGTCTGACAGCAGATTTTCATTAGGACCACTGTAATGTAAGATCATAAGATCATAGATTGTGTACTTCATGATTATGGATACAACTGTTATTATATGTCATCATATGTTGTAAAAAAAAAAAAAAAAACCTTCTATATCCATTTAACAGATTTCTAACTGTTGGATGGAATTAAAGTCAATTATGTTTTTCAAGTAATTTGATTGTCATTGGATTTTTCTTTGAATATATAGAATATCACATTTTCATTATAGTGCGTTGCAACCCCTTTTGCTCATCCATAAACTATTTCCCCCAAAGTGTTAAGATCCAGCTGCACAGTTTCTTTTTGTTACCATCTCTTCCTCTCTGATTATGGAATAGATTTAACAAAAATGTATAAGCTTTTACTCGGGCTATTGACTTATCAGTATACATAAAGAAAAATCAGCCTGTAAGAACACATCTACGTGGTGATTTATCCCTGAACTGCACGTTTAACACTCAGCAGAATGATGCGTGTTGATGCAGCACCACCAAGAGGCTACAGTCGGAACTGCAGCAGTGGTTCCGTCTTAAATCAGAGACCGGTTCTCAATGAAATGAATATACAAGTTGAAAATCTTAATTGATATATATTCTTTGATTCGTTTAGAACAAAATGATGCAAGACGGGTCAATGAAAACCAAAATCATGAACCCATTGAAGGCCGGATTCTGAATCACACCTATAATCAAAGTGAAAAACTTTCAATTACAGTGTGACGTCAATTGTGTGAATTTCATCACAACAACTGATAATGTGTCTCAGCAGCGTGTTTGACCCCCGTACCCCTGATATCTCGTCCTCACTCCAGAGACAGTTCTGGGAGACACAGCAAACCTTCTTTCGACGGCCCGTATTCATGTTCCGTCCAGGAGGAGTTGGACTACCTTGTCCACCTGAACGGGCCGCAGGTACCACATCAAGATACCAGCTGTGACAAAGACACTAGCACAATCCAAAAGTAGAGAAAATCAGTCAGGAAGGATGAGGAGAGAGAAATGGTCTGTGGCCACCGCCTGCAGAACCAGAACCTCGTTTGGGTCGTCCTGCTGTTGTCCGTCCTGTCCATCTGTGACAGTTTTCATTGAAACCGAAGCAGGTAAAAATGATTAACTATCACTTACGCTTCGATCCGGATCCCATGAGATTGAACTGATAATGCGTTATATTGGGATTTTTTAGTGCCCCCTTCATTTTTGGGGGCAGTGTGTATGACCTCAAACTTATGACACAATGTATTATGATGTAATCAACCAGTCTCGATCCAAACATAAAGAGATTTCATTTAAATTGTACGCAGTAGCCAGGTCCAGAGATTATACAGTATGTTTTGTATTTGTGATTCAAACAAAAGGCATATCCCATAACGAGCCATTTTCCTGCGTATATTCTGGAAAATAATACTATACATTCTAGTTGTTAAATGCCGAGTGATTGTTTGCCGTGTCTAATAACAGAATAAAAAAGAACCTCTTATTTAACATTATATTAAACCTAAAGCGTCTTCCTAATGTCTTTCATTACCAAATAAGCAACAGAAATTATTGCAGCTGAAGGAATTGAAAATCAAAGCCGTTAAATTAAAATATAATGAGCAATAAAAACGAAACCACTTCTATGGCTTCCGACTATCATCCCTAACGTCTGCCTGCGTCTAATGCTAATTATTCCGTGCACAACTGCACACATTTGGGTAATTGTTTCTCTCATGGGTTTTTCCTACAGGGCTTTTACGAAACAATTTAATTTTAACTCCATCTGTGCTTTAATCAGATGACATTTCTGTACCAAACGTCCTCGCTAGGGGGCAGCATTTCCAAATATGTTTCCATATTGGATCCCCACTAATCTTCATTCGTGCTAAATTAGATATTGATTTTTTGCAGATGATTTGTGGACTGATATACAAGTTACTCTAGAGTCATTTTTTGAATCTTTATTTACACTCTTAAAGTTATTATAAAATGTTTCTTATGCTGACATAATATGTGGGCTGCTGACAGTCAGCTAAGGGGCAATACTAAATTGTTTTTTCTTTTTCTTTTTGACAGTGTTTGCATTTGAGCTGATTTAATTAGAGCTGAATCTAAACTGGAACGTTTTGCAAAATTCCATGATTGGCTCCGGCTGAACACCGACTGGGTTTAGCTCAAGCTTATCAGCTGCACATGTTCTCCTTGCAGCTTTCAGACATATTTTCATGCTCTCAGTGATCACTGGCAGAGAAACTAATGAGATATCACATTGTTTCACAAACATACGTCTCCCCTTCTCTGAGCAACGTGAAATGACTCAATACCTTTTTTTTTTGTGATCTATAAAATCATCCAATGTATCGGTAAAACCTGTGACTGATTCAGGGGATAGTCAGATAAAGTGTAGTATAATTTTAGGATTATACTATACTACTGTTATGTGGGGGGTTTTTTTTTGAAAAAACCACATAACATCACATTGAGCCCATTCTCTGTTATTATCCAGTAAAGAAAAAGAGAAGTGTGAAAGATGTGACTCAAAAACAACATGCATGTTAGGAGTTGATTCGTGAGCTGCAGCCACAAACAGGCTGCAGCATCAGTGTGTCTCTGTATATTCATCTTATGACATCTCAGTGTGTTGCAGTTTTCTTGTAATGCTGTCACCAGTTTAAGTGTTCAACCGTCAGCAAGTGTCAATCCTTCACGGTTTGGGAAAATAGCAGATGTTATCATTATTATCTGGAGCTGACATGTGCAAATACAGACACCAAAGGGTGCTTGAGCACCTAACCTTTTACTACCTCGAGAGAAAGTGCTCTTTTTATGGGATGCTTTTTTTAAAAGCATCAGCATAAACAGATAACAACAAAAGAAGGAATGGATGTAACAGATTTATTTCCAATTTTCAAGACCTCTTTGTAATGATTTCACTGAAGTTGCTGTATGTTTATATTTTGTCAATTATTTCTTTCCTGTGTATTTTCCAGTAAAATTAACAAAAGGAGGAGCAGAGGAAAGAGGAATGTACTCAGCCTAATGAAACTAAACACAAGGCCTACTTTGTGGTTTGGAATGCAGGTTGGTTTGCTTATTTATGTGGAGATCAGCCTTTTTCAGTTTTGTGTGAGAATTTTTATTGATTTTGAATTGTTATTTAATTCAATACCACCAAAATAATTATAGGGTTTATCTTCATGTGCAAAAGTAAACTACTTATTAGTACAATTTTATAAAATTCTTTCTTCACTATGTCCCGCTCTCTCCCTGGTGCAGTCAGTTATTCTAAACATAGCTATAAATGTTTACACGTTTTATAAGCTAGTGCTATATAAAACGTGCTCATTATGGCACAGTTTCCCTTATTATATGGATTACTGTAACGCACTTATCATCGGGATCCCTGATAAAAGTCTTCAAAAAACTACGGTATGTTCAAAACAGTGCTGCAAGAATCCTGATGAGAGTTCGTAAACACGAACACATCACCCCTGTTCTTCATTCCCTTCATTGGCTTCCCATCTCCACCAGGATTGATTATAAGATCTCTCTCCTCA